>JACXGM010016082.1:0-20780 GCA_016801145.1 Umbra pygmaea
TCAACGTGCAGTATATACATATACAGTATGTATACAGTATGGCTTCTCCTTATAGAATTCATTCTTTCTTCATTCCTTTCACGCAAATGTGACTTATTTCTACCCACTCCTTTCTTAATTTCACTACCCACCCATGATGCAATGGTTGCCATGGTGATCAGTTGTGGCTGTGTGGTGATGTCAGAGGAGAGGTTGGGTCAGGTAATGACACGCCGACGAACACTTGCGCCGCCACAACGAGGGCAATGAACCCACACTGCTGCAGGAATAGCACCTGTCCTCGATCAACCGTTTAGTACTGTTGTAAAAATGTGCATATTCCAAATAATTATGTCTCTAAACTCTTTGGCCTGATAATGAATTGTGCTTTTTGTATGATTTCAGATTAGCTTTGAAATACTGTAAATATTGAATCTCGGTTTGTCTCCCCCATACGTGTGTCTGTTTGTGTGTACATGTGTGTGTTTTCGTCTATGTGCTTATGTTTGTGCTCATTGTATTCTATTACCTCTTTAATGCATACTGTATCTGTGCCTGAGTGTGGATATGGTTTCTCAAGGAGCAGCCTCTACACCACCAACTCCCGTTCAGACAGCAAGCGCTCCCCCACGCCTCTCTCTAATTGAGCTTTGTGTCTACCTCCCTTCCATTCAAATCCAGACACATTAGCATAGCTGCTCCTCCCCAGTAGTGTAGTGGCTGGCTAAATGAGGAACACAGACCCAGTTTATGTGATGTGCATACTAAACAGCCAGGACACTGTGCCTACTGCTCTACCATGGAAACAAACCCACCCACCCACCCACCCAACATCCATCACCCATCCATCATCCGTCCTCACGGAGGAGAGTAAAAAGACGAGGAAAATGGCAGAAATGAATTGTTGGTTGTTTATTTATTTTTTTACATTTATCAAGACAGGTCTATAGCTGACTTGCACGGATGCACAAACATAATAAAGTCAAAGTCAGGAATTCTGTAGTAAGTGCTTTTCCTTGTATAGTATTACTTTATTACAGCGCTCGTCCTGAATTAAATTACAACCTTGATGCACTGTCCAACTGCCAACTGCACATTAAATATGCATCCACATCCTTAAAGGGAATGTTAAGACCCAAGGCCAGTCTTTTATTTTCCACCTATTGGTTGGAGATGTCTCACATTTCAACTCATTTCAGGTTTCAATCAAAAGACTGACTTGAGGGTTTGTTGAAATCAAAATGCTCCACAGTCTAATAGTACTGTCCTTGGTTAACAATGATTTGGTCTGCACTCAAGAACTACTCAGACGTCACCACAGAGAATTTATTATTTTGAATTTGTCAACACAATAACCTGGCAGACATGTCGACTACAGTAATGTTTCTGCTTTTATTCTTGAATGGAGCCGTAAGTGTGTTATGTTAAACGTCTCATATGTGTAAACTTACAAGAAAGGTTTTGGTAAGCATCCGTTCAAGGTTGACACTGTATGTCTCTCCGTCTGTGTGCGAATGTGGTGTGTGTTAACGTGGGTTGTGTTTGTGTGTGAGAACACAGTGCTCTGTCACTCAGACTGTGTCCGTCCCTGGTGAAATGGAGAAGGATGTGAAAGAGCAGGCATTCATGTGAAAATCCAATCCTTCACAGTACACGGCGCTGTCCAAATGACCCCTATATCATGTTCCATGTCCGCACCTTTCCAAATAGCCAGCCCATTTCACCCACACGGATGCATGTAGGTTTCTGCTTGAGTAATGAATGACCTGTCTCTGTGGTGTGTTTTCTGTGTGTGGGTATGAGAGAGAGAGAGAGAGAGAGAGAGAGAGAGAGAGAGAGAGAGAGAGAGAGAGAGAGAGAGAGAGAGAGGAGAGATGCACTGTAAACATCAAGGTTGACTGTCTGAATATAATTTCTATCACCTACATTTACTGCGAGTAGTCATTATGGGTTAGAGATTTTCATTGAACCTTTTGATTAAAGAACAGTTTTACTACTGGAATAGAGACTGGGACGAGATATTGCCGTTAGGTTCGGCTATGCTGTTTGTGCCATGTAGGCAATTGGAATAACCACGTCATTTCCCAGTGAAAATCAATAAATTATGTAAAAACCTCACAGGTATGTTAGTGATACAAAAGAGCTATGTGTTAAGAACATTTTTGGTTGTTTAGCTTAATGATAATGAATAATCGTTATTAATCTCCAGCATTGCAAGCTGTCATATGTGGTCCATGTACAGTATGTGTCCGATTTTGTGTTTTTTATATTCCTGATGTGGTAAAGTTTAAATTTATTTCAGCTAGGGAAAAAATGTAAAGACGAACCCTAAATAAATACTCTCGGTGTAACATATGTCACCTAGGCCCACATGAAAAAAATAAACTGTCAATGTTGAGATTACAGTATTTTCATGTGCTGAACATGTAGTCTCAAGGAGATTAGAGTATGTTCTTGTACTGAAGGTGAAGTATTATGGGATTACAGTAGTGTCTTGTATCTTACAGTATTTTCTTGTACTGAATGTGTGGTATTATTAAGATTACAGTATAGTCCTGTCTTGAAGTTGTAGTACTAATGAGATTACAGTATTTTCTTGTACTAAAGGTGTATTATCAATGTGATTACAGTATAGTCCTGTCTTGAAGGTGTAGTACTAATGAGATTACAGTATTGTCTTGTATCTAATATGTATTATTAATGAGATTACAGTATTTTCTTGTACTGAAGGTGTATTATTAATGTGATTACAGTATAGTCCTGTCTTGAAGGTGTAGTATTAATGAGATTACAGTATTTTCTTGTATCTAAGGTGTAGTATTAAGATTAGAGTATTTTCTTGTACTGAAGGTGTATTATTAATGTGATTACAGTATTGTCTTGTGGAGCCAAGGTGGTTCCATGACCAGACAACATAAAACCCATAGTTTCATGAGATATATATTTTTAATTTAATGCTTTCTGTCTGAGGTCTGTAGCTCATTTATCCTACTCTATTGTTTATGCACAGACGTATTAATATTATTCTCCAAAAACAGGGCAATGCTGCATATTTCTAATTGTTTGTGTTCCCATCTTTATATATAATATATATTTAGGAGTGCTGAGACCTCTCTCTAAAATAGTATGCTATTTGATCCTGTAGAAAAAGTATTGACTTTCTATGTCTGTGTGTGAGCAACAAGGTTGTCCACAGCTGCCAATGTCATCCTCCTTCAATATAATACATTACAATAAATCGCCAGTAGATGGTGCCACACAACCTACTATTGTGTGGTTGCCTGACATTGCCATTTGTAAAGGAATGCACGTATTTGTCAACTTTTATGGGGAGACCATCCAGTGCCGTGCACGTTTAAATCAATTGGCTGTGGTTTACATAGGAAATTAATGTTCTTAATGTTTAATTTAGGAGGCTTATGGTGGACATCGCTCAATGTTTCTGCTATGAATGTCATGAAATCTTACATTTTGTTTAATGGTAAAGAATCACATTCGGATATTAATAGGGCTTCATGCTTTTGTTCATAAATATTTGTCTTTCTATGTGTACATATACCATTGTCTTTGATTTATTTCTCCCTCCCTCCCTCCCTCCCTCCCTCCCTCCCTCCCTCTGTCCCACACAAATTAAAGCAGCATATCATTAGCTCATAGTTGTGTTATGGACTTCCCTGTTGGTCCTGTCTCAGGGTCTTCAGGTCTGAATAGGCAGGGGAAGGAGAGGGAGGTGTTCCAATAGATGTCCTGTCCGGCATCACTGTGAGCCACTATGGAGATTACAAGTAGCCCTTCATTAAACCATGGGCCCGTCTAACAGATCCTTTTGCCTGTGTTCTTTATTCATTTCCCCTCTTCTCTCTCTGAAAGAGACCCAATAGGGCCCAGCAGGTGAATGTAAAGAATCGCGAAAGGACTCCCCCCAACCAGCCTTTCATATGTGAACAATACCCCAGTCCACCTCTTGTACCACCACATTAAAAACCTGATTAAAGCTCTTCCTGTTATGTATTGATTGAGGGTGCAAAACTAAAACCAACAAAAACGCTGTGCAAGAAACCCGCCCCCCCAAAAAAGAGACTGCAATTGAAATGCTTTGCAAGGTCTTGAGTGTGTGTGTGTGTGTGTGTGCGCCAGGAGTGTATATGAAGCACATTAATTAAGTTGCCCAGAACTGCTAGTGGATTCTGTCTGTAAAAATGTTACACATGTTTACTGAAAAGACAAAAGAGTGGAAAGCCTGTCCTTCATTCTTTTATTTTTTTTTATTACAAATTTCTTGGCTCAATTATCATAACTTTTTTTGTTAGCCTGTCCGTTTATGCTATACGTGTAAATGCACACTTCCCTAGTATGCTGCATACCAAAATACAGTGTTTGCTTCAGTTGTGTCGATACAATTTGCATAGTTTTTTTTTAAAGCCAACTGTAAAAATACGCTGACTGGAACTCATTCAATTATGTTTACAATAATTTATCATTGGTTGCCTTGAGTCACCCAACAGCCATCCAGTGATTTCAAATTTAATTTAGACATTTCAGATAGCTTCTTTGAAATATATAATTTCAGTAAGTAGGCTAAAATAAGTAATGTTTGCAAATTCTTCTATTCATCGAACTGCTCCTGGCCTCCTTCAAGACGAAGTGTTTGAGGGAACAATTTAAGAGAACAGAGAACAATTTTATTCATGCTCATAATTTTTTGTAAATTCTATGTGTCTTATATTTTTTCAATACCCGTCATTTTTTGTTTCTGCCTCCACTAGTAACACATTCAGATGATCCTCCACACTATTGCTTTGCTCTGTTCAAACTTTCCTGTATTCATAATCATGTATTGAGGAGAATATATTAGAGGTCTCTTGTCATTGTTATGTAAACAAGCTTTTTTCCTTCATTTTATGAAGTGTGTGTATGACGAAACAGAGAACACTTTGAAGATGGAAAAACGGGACAATTTGTTTTTTTTTTGCATATTGGGTTGTCTGTCTGTCTAGAGAGTTTCCTCAAAAATAATTTCTTTGTTTGACAGATGTTTGACACATTCATGTTTCCTCAACAAATACCAGTGTCAGATTTCTTCTTTTGTCAGTCATCCTGTAAACAGTGAATTCTGACAACTATCCAGTGGAGATTCCTGATCAAAACACTCTTATATAGTGTCTGCTGCACAATTCCATCTCATTTTGTGCCAGCAGAGCTTTCCAAATTTTTAACACAATATTTGTTTTTGCATTTTGTTGCAATGCTCATCAAAATGTGTATGTCAAATGGCTCATACAAAACAATTGTCATATTCATTTTTGCATGCTTTACTAAAATGTGTACAGTATTTGGGTTTAAGTACGGAGTTATAAAAAATCTATTTTAAAAATGGTGGAATTTGTTCTATATCCTGCTAGTGAATATTTTCAATAATCACTCAGCATCGATGAAATGCATGACAGCTTATTAAATTATTTTAATTCCTTAATGGATACAATGCTACAATGTTAACTTGGCTTTACATAGAGTCAAAATCTTATAAAAAATCCTGTGAGTTTGTGCTATATCAAGTAGCGAATTTGTTCAACAACAAAATAGTTATGATTAATGTACCATAGAGGGCGATGTGATATGATTGGCCTAAATGTGGTTAACGCCCATATTTCTGGGCCCATTTGAATAATGGGTAATATAATGAATTACCTGTATGTTTTACTAGAGAACAAATCTAATTGATACATATTGATCATGCTGCTACAAATTACATTACATTTATGTTGGTCTCATTACACTAGACATTGTTTGGATATATACACTCTATATTTCCTACATTTTAGAAGAAAAAATAAGTTTTTTGCTTCATATGATCACTTACATTAAAGTCTGAGTTTTTGCATGAACAGTCATACAGTGCATACGGAGAGTATTCACAGCACTTCACTTCTTCCACATTTTGTTATGTTACACCCTTCTTCCAAAATGGATTAAATTCATTACTTCCCTCAAAATACTACAAACAACACCCCATAATAACAATGTGAAAGAAGTGGGTTTGAAATCTTAGCAAATTTATAAAAAATAAAAAACAGTAAAAGCACATGTACGTAAGTATTCACAGCCTCTGCTCAATAATTTGTTGAAGGATGTCTGGCAGGAATTACACCAGTCTTTTTGAGTATGATGCTACAAGCTTGGCACACCTATTCTTGGGCAGTTTCTCCCATTCTTCTTTGCAGGACCTCTCAAGCTCCATCAGGTTGGATGGGGAGCGTCGGTGCACAGCAGTTTTCAGATCTCTCCAGAGATGTTCAATCGGGTTCAAGTCTGGGCTCTGGCTGGGCCACTCGAGGACATTCACAGAGTTGTCCTGTAGCCACTCCTTTATTATCTTGGCTGTGTGCTTAGGGTTGTTGTCCGGTTGGAAGATGAACCTTCATCCCAGTCTGAGGTCCAGAGCACTCTGGTGCAGGTTTTCAGTAAGGATGTCTCTGTACATTGCTGCATTCATCTTTCCCTCAATTCTGACTAGTCTCCACCACCATGCTTCACTGTAGGGTTGGTATTGGCCAGGTGATGAGCGGTTCCTGGTTTCCTCCAGACATGATGCTTGCCATTTAGTTCAATCTATGTTTCATCAGACCAGATAATTTTGTTTCTCATGGTCTGAGAGTCCTTCAGGTGACTATTGGTAAACTCCAGGCGGGCTCAAACGTGCCGTTTACTGAGGAGTGCCTTCCATCTGGACACTCTACCAGACAGGCCTGATTGGTGGAGTGCTGCAGAGATTGTTCTTCTGGATGGTTCTCTTCTCTCCACAGAGAAACGCTGGAGCTCTGTCACAGTGACCATTGGGTTCTTAATCACCTCCCTGACTAAGGCCCTCTGCCCTCGATTGCTCAGTTTGGCCGGGCGGCCAGCTCTAGGAAGAATCCTGGTGGTTCCAAACCTCTTCCATTGACGGATGACGGAGGCCACTTGTGCTCTTTGGGACCTTCAATGCTGCAGATATTCTTCTGTCTTGGAGGTCTACAGACAATTACTTGTACTTCATGGCTTGGTTTGTGCTCTGGCATGCACCGTTAACTGTGGGACCTTCTATAGAGAGGTGTGTGCCTTTCCAAATCATGTCCATTCAACTGAATTTACCACAGGGGGACTCCAATCAGTTTGTGGAAAAATTTTAAGGATGATCAGTGGAAACATGAGGTGTCACGTTGCTGGGTGTTGGAGGAAGGGAGACGAGGCAATATGAAGAGGTGGACATTTACTTGAGTAAAAGTACTTTTCTGAGTAACTCTGAGTTCACAAGTTTTGGGAAGTCGCCACTTAAGACCAAATTGATCAGATAAAGGGAGTTTATATCTTAACAGTAACCTATAAAACAATTAGGAAGAGTAAAGGAAATATCAATCATGGTCTCCGGTAAGATGTGAACTCCCTTTACCTGATCAATTTGGTCTTAAGCAGGGCAATTCCCAAAACTTGTGAACTCAGAGTTACTCAGAAAATTATTTTTACTCAGTACTTTTTCCACCTCTGGCAATATGTATAGTTCTTAGTCTTTACTGGAGAAAACTGACCAAACACAAATTCTCCAATACTAGTTAGAGTTTTCACACCAAAAGAAAGGGTGGCAAGCTCTGGCCACAAACCATAAACTGTATATAAACAAAAGAGCACATTAACATAAGCTCCTCAAATTTCCTAATGTACAAAAGCACCTACCTTATCTATCCATAAGCATGGTAGCAGTGTATATTAACAAGTGGTAAATAACAGCAACCTGAAGTCCTTGCACATGAAACAATGAACCGCACCTTCACCTGGTACCAGGGCATGTATATAGGAATTAATCACACCAGCTGGGCATAATCAGCAATCAGCCAAATTACTATATTGACCTAAGCTCCTGGCATCCAGGGGAGGGCGCCAAAGTTGCACAAAGCACCTCATAACAACAGAAAAAAATAATTTTATCTATTTGGGAATAAGGGTGTAACATAACAAAATGTAAATAAAAGTGAAGCACTGTGAACACTTTTCGGATGCACTGTATTGTCAAAATCAATGCAGACATTTCTCAATATCTATGCAAACATATGAGCACAACTGTACATCCATCAGTCATAAGGTAAGAGTTAGGTTGCCATGCTTACATCCATCAGTCATAAGGGAAGAGTTAAGTTACCATGCCTACATCCATCAGTCATGAGGGAATAGTTACGTTACCATGCCTACATCCATCAAGCATAAGGGAAGAGTTTGGTTACCATGCCTACATCCAAACTCTGCAGCCTCGTAGAGCCATTACACACACAAACATTAACATGTAAAAACACACACATACACGTACAAACCACAGGGTGAGCATCAGGTTTGGCAAATTGACGCAAATGAGGAAGTGCCTTAAACCTGAATTATGGTCTCGTTGATTTTAAAATCAGCGATAAAGCAAAGGGGCGTTTAGGGCGTGGTTATGGCGTTCGGTTGTACGACAAGACACTCAAAGGAGTTGGCAGTCCACTTTTTTCCAGTAAGTAACGTTACATTTTGTTTTACATCATGTTTTAATAAACATTAATGCTGTTTTTCATTAGCATCCCAATTAATATCTGTTAGCTAGCTAGATTTGTCTAAAATCATCACGACGGCAAATTCGATGACCCAAATCAGATCTTAACAAACTAATGGGTGACGTCACACATGGCTCCATCCAGTTATTATACAATCAATGGTACAAACACACACACACATATATTTACAAGTAGAAACACACACATACATGTACCTGTAAATACAAACACATACATTCTAGCAACTAGAAAAAAAAAGGCCACTAGAGAAAAAGGCCAGTAGCAGAAAGGTTCTAAGTCTTAATTCACATGCCAGCATTGTCAAATACCTGTGGTGATCTGCTCTTTGGCACTTAAACTACATGGGTTGCTGTCAACAATAGTTGATTGGCAGCGGTGACCAGAGGTTGTCGCGGTGACCAGAGGTTGTCTCAGGAAGTGTTGGGACAACAACAACAAAAAATAATATTCACATTTAAATCTAATGCCAACCCACCCATTGAGTACATACCATACTATACTTGAGACAGGGTACAAACTGTCTTTTGTGAAACACACACAAACACACTTCGACATACGCCTACAGCAAGGCCTCTTTACAAAGTATTTCCCCTCTGCGTCTGTCCTTTAGCCTGCCTACCACCAACCACAGTAGGCACTTCTTATTTTAAAGACTATTGCATAATTGATTATGACATTTGCATTGATTCAGTTTGGATGACCTCTGTTAACTCAATGAATGTCTGTTAACAGATGTAAGAAAATATATGTTAGAATTTTTACTGGTGAAATGCATTTGTCAAATCCCCATTAATTAAACACTGTACATTCATGCACTCACTTCCACTCTGTTACTTTGTAGAAAATGTTGTACTTTCACACAAGTCATAATCAAAATGTTCACAGAAAGTTAGCTAACCCTACAAATCACCAAGAAAACAGGTAGGGTTTTAGGAGTTCTGAAAGACACCAGGAATGATAAGCTGGAGAACCAACCTAGAATTGCCAATTTATTTTCCCAATTCCCGCTGAGCCTGCCTTGTCCTTGGACAGATATGGGATGGTGAGGGGCATCCAACCACATGTCACTGAGCCGAAAATTATTTTCACACTGCTCATCCAACACAGAAGCCTTTAGTCACATCATGTATGGAATGATTATGCTCACCAACTGTACTTCCACGACTGAATTTACAGGAGCCCGATCTACACACAAGGAGTCGCTGGAGAGTGACATGTCAAGGCAGATTTATCTATCCCAAATAGATGGAATTTACACTGCCTTGTGCAGGATGTCTGTTGAAAGTTAGAGATCCAAAAGTCAGGCTCGAACCACTGACTGTCATGACGTAGCATGTCCCACTACGCCACGCAGACCCCCATATGATGTATCTTTAAAATGTCTGTCTGTTTGGGGAATGAGGGACAAGCTAGGAAACTGATTTTCAAAGAGGCGCACCATGAGAGCCAACACTAAATTTGCCTACAAAATTAAATACAGATCACAAAACCAACACCAACTTAGGGTAGGATGTAAAATGACAGTGGAACTAACAAATAGGAGAGAAAAATCACTATGAAAGTTTTAGAGCTGTACAGTCCAATGCTGTCACTTTCCCATTATCTACTGTATTTAGCCAAAATGACCACAAGGCTAACAGGTCTAAATTAAATCCTCCATCCACATTATAATGTCCAAAACCAATTACCAAATTTGAAACCATTGTAAAATCAGGTATTACAAAAATATCCACCAGTTCAACATTTGCATCATATTTCAAAAAGCAAATGTACAATCAGAGATGCAGACACATTGCTGTGCTGGTGTCTTTCACAGTGACACAATATGACACATGTAAATCCAGACAAGTGATATAGAAATACATTTCCCTCTTACTGGTGATGTGTAAAAAATTACACTGTTGTTGTTATCCTATACGTGTGGATTAATACCAATCATTTACATCGATATTGTGACCTTTGCATTTTTTACATCTTCAAGAACGTCAAACAGGTTTTCTTTACTCTGAAGTCGATGTGGTGGATGTGGAGTTCATTTTGCATCCATAACTAGTATACACTGTATTAAAGCTTGACTGTATATACACTGTATAAACTTGACTTGACTTGACTTGACAAAGCTATTCCTATTAAAATTATATTGTAACAGTTGTAGGCAGACGGTTTGGTAGTAGCGGCCGTGTTGTCTGGGTCAAACTTTTTTAAAGCAGTGCTGATTTTATAGCCTTACATAAGCCGTATTATGCTTTGGTCAGACCCATTCTATTAGTGTTTGCTGAAGGGAATGTGACATAAGTCCACAGTAGAGAGAGTATCAACACAAATGTATTTTTTCTCCACAGAAACTTATTTTTCAACACAGGCGCACACACCCAAACACACAACCACACCCTCCCAGTTATCTTGACGAAAACATATTGGCATACGCATGACTCAATCAGAGAAAACTGCCAAGCTACAAACATTTGTGTTTATTCGTCTTTATTGTCTTTGGGCATGTGTTCGGTCACCTTGTGGTCACCGATTGAGATGGATTTTGAACAGAGGCAGAGTCAGAGTGGTCTGATCCCTGAGTCCCTACGGCAGGCTGGGTACGGGGACAGAGTGGATGAGGTGGTGAAGGGGGAGGCATTTCGGTATCCAAACAGGCCCAACCCGATGCTGAGTTACTGGCAGCCAGGATATGGCCCCTGTCACACACTCCAACCCTCCTCCACGGGTGCACAGGCAGGGCACACCGTCACACACTGCACCCCCAGGGACAGGCGACAGGGCGCACGGGGGGCCGACAAGGACTGGGGACCTCTGAACACGTGTCACACAGAAGGAGTGTCAGGGGTGTCAGTGTGTCCTCTCCCCCTCAAGAAGCCGTGCCCTCTGGCCCTAAAGCTGGACCCGTATCCTGATCGGGACTGACCCTGCCAGATGTGGATCACCGTCTCCGCAAGTTCGCTGGTCAGGAACGTCGGTGTTGGCATGCCAAGACAGCTGGGCACGGTGCTAATGAAGTGAGGTTCTGAATCAAAAGTGCGGTCGACGCTAAAGACGGGCTAAACTGATTTAACTAGCTAACTCGATTTGACTGGGTTCCAATAGTAGGAAAAAGAGCGGGAAAGACCCAGGATGACAGAGATGGACTCCAGCCAGGTTTCCGTCCCTTTCAGACGTTAATAGGAGCAAATGAAACCAAATGAGTCAACGGTTTAGCATTAGCCTAATCTGAAATGTTAACGTCTGTATTCAAATCCTGCCAAGGTTTATCATTATGATAATCAAATACGCTCCCATTAAGCTACAGTAAACGCACAACAGTGTCCCAATGGTTTAGAATTGCAGCCCTCGTTAGAATATCCAAGGACATTTTCAGTCATTTCAAAATGGGTTTTATTATTCCTGATCAATGCCAATGAGAAAAAAATTATCCAGCCTAATTTGAATTTATAGATACTTATAGAGACATTTCAGTACACATACGGGGGAAAATACATTTGAAATAAAAAACAATATATTTTCTAACAAATATAAGTATTCCTAAATCATTTGGAAATGTCTGTCATGTATGTTCCATGCCTATGTTAATATATCAATATATAATGTCAATGTATTTATTTAGAAAAGTATTTGAGAGTTTTGCACCTAAAGCATCTCCTTATTTCAATTATTGAAATAAAAACGATAAACCCTAAATTTGCCATTTTTGTTTAAAAAATAAAGAAAAAATGCTTTTTCAATTATTGGACTCCCAAAGTATTTGTAAAGGTAAGATAGTGTCTGGAAATGTGTCAGGAAAGCTGGTGGTGAGATGCAAAACACAAAAGCAGCTGATTGAGCCTGGCCCAGGGAAGGCAGATGGGGGGGGGCTCACCATTAGGAAACCATTTACACCCATGAATATGAAGTGCCAGTAAGGGCTGTATATTTCTGCTATTCATTTTCCATCCGCAGCATTACTGTTTGTGCAGAAAACTATTTGCTTTGTATGTAAAGAAGGTGAGATGTTACTGCCTCTCGGCTGTCCTCAAAGAGCATTAATCAGCGTTGTTCAAAGACACAAGCTTCTCTCCAGAGCAGTCGCTCACCTCGTAACGACTAGACACATGAAAGCCAGCGAGGGGTTTTAAAGATAACGTATAGACGAAGAGCCTGTGGAGCAAACAGGGAGGGGGGGGAATAAATTCCCTTCTCATTAAAGATCAACTGTTCTGCGCTCGACTAACGAGCCCTTCTGTTTGGAAGCTAACAAACAAACACTTGAGGTAACTGTGAGACACAGTCGCATGATTCTACATTAGCAGAGACAGACCCAAAATGGCTACGGAACAGGTCTGTTGGGCTGTGGTGCACGGGTTAGTTTGCAGTTCATGTAAGGTCAGAGGTCACAGGTGGTCTCTGGGTAGCGGGACGATGGCTGAGCGTGTCTGTCTCTTCTCTCTTGTCTTCTGTACGGGGTCTCTGTGGTCTCCTGCATGCGTGCAAGCTCCTGAAGATCCAACCCCACTGGGCCTGTAATCCTGTCTTAAGAACCCAGAGAATGGCCGTCCCTGCTCTGTCTTGACCTCTGGGTCTCCTCGGTGTGTGAGAGGATTAGCAGAGTAGGCCCCAAGAATCCCCACCGCTACCTTGCGGAGCTGACCCACTGACCCTGCACTGCATGAGGCCAGGTGGAGCGCCACAGTGGGGTAGGCTAAGGAGGCCGCATCTCACCCTCTGTCCCCATCTAAATGACGGCCTCGCGCGAAAAGAACCATAGGATCCTGCGCGCCACTCTCCAGATCAAATGAGGGCTTAGATGAGCCCCCCTCCCGGCTGTATCTCCATGAATACCCAGACAGGCCAGTCATGAGCCACTGGGTGACCTCCGCAGCACGTGCTCCTGACAGACACACCCCTATAGTGACCCCACACTCCAGCACAGAGCCCCTGCGGACTCCCCGTCCAGTTCGTAATGGCTGCCCTCAGCTCGTCACTAAGTACAGAGGGGAATGACGGACCCATAATCAACCCCATGGCTTCCGTCCCTCTACCTGCTGTGGTCATGTTGAGCATGCCCAGTAAGCCGCAATCACATGCTAATCATCCTCCACATCCACGGGGATAATCTGCCGCCTTATCCGTGTGCACTTATCCCATTCAGCATAAAATCTCTTGGCACATCTTCTTTTATTCGATTTTTAAAGGTTAAAACAAAATAGAAGCCATACCCATGTTATGTAAGTACGGTTAGATACAGAAAGGAGACATTTTGAAACACAAAGCAAAAAGTCCTCAGAAGAGTGCGTAGCGAGGTGTGGATGGCTCGTCCGAACCGTCGTTCCTCCTCCAAATAACATCATCAAACAGGCGCTTGTGACAGGGTAATTAAGGGGTGGACTGAACTAGGTACTTCATACAATGTGCCTTGTCAGTCAGCCCTACTCCAGGGTATGACGAGGGTAGAGGAGGGGCAGGCAGAAGCCCTTGGGTCTCTGCAATTGCCCTTAATCCTCCAGCTAATAAGTTCAGAGCAGGGCCATATGCTCCTATGCCATGTGTGAGGGGGGAGTGTTGCCCCATGCTACTTACACCAGCCCGGTGCTTTCTCAGGTACCGCCCCCCCGTGGCCGTGTCCTTTGTACTGGAGGAACAGCCCACTCCACACTGTGAATGGGCTGAATTGATTAAACCCCACCGTATAATTGTCAGCAAATCCCACCGAATCATTTCCCATCCATTTGAAAAGCACAATGCCCGTTTCTCCTTTTCTTCTCCACCCCTCGTTCTCCTCCTCCTCCTCTTTTGACGGCGCCAGGTTTGTCCCCGCGCACCTCGGCTCTCTGTCCCCCCCTGCGCGAAGAGCGCTGGAGGGAGGAGGATGAGCGCGAGAGGGAAAAGGGAAAGCGGATCCGTCTCTTGTCCGTGCTCTGCTGGGAAGCTGGCTGTGGATGAAAGCGGGCGGCGGGGGGACGTGTTCTAATCTGTAGACCTGGCGAGAGAGTGGCGCGCTGCTCTGGCCTGGCTTCAGCCTTTTCTGGCCTGGGCACCGTCGGGACCTGGCCACAGGACCAACAACAGTTTGAGCCAACAAGACATAACAAGATGAGTCAGAGATTTAATTTTGTTTGCATTATAAATATACATGTAAATGAATATATATGGCCACATTTACAGTACACTTAATCATATGACTATTTTGCTAGAAAAAAACGCTTTCAAAGATAACAAAGCAAACATGATTTTGCAGTCACCTCATATTTAACCATTCATTAAACATTGGATTTTGCTTCTTACAGTTCACCACTAAAAACAAAACATTCAATATCCCAATCAATCTCCTATTCCAATGACACATGTTAAACACCTTCTGAGTGATCTAAAGGTTCCTTAGACAAAGTACCCTAACCTTTGACATCAACCATTTAACCCTTGATCTGTAGTTAAAGACGAGAAGGAAACATTGAAAGCCTGGAACGCCTAGCCACTTGCCTCAATGTCCACTGCTCATTGGTTGCTTCACGTTCCACACTTCAGATCCTCATCCAGGATGAATGTTTCATGTTCCACACTTCAGATCCTCATCCAGGATGAATGTTTCATGTTCCACACTTCAGAACCTCATCCAGGATGAATGTTTCATTTACAATTCAGATCCTCATCCAGGGTGAATGTTTCATGTTACACACTTCAGATCCTCATCCAGGGTGAATGTTTCATGTTACACACTTCAGATCCTCATCCAGGATGAATGTTTCATGTTCCACAGTTCAGATCCTCATCCAGGATGAATGTTTCATGTTCCACACTTCAGATCCTCATCCAGGATGAATGTTTCATGTTCCACACATCAGATCCTCGTCCAGAATGAATGTTTCATGTTCTGTGTGAGAGTCTGAAGTCCCATAGAATATTTAATTCCCCAGAACTTCTAAGGAGAATTGAGAGACCAAACAGCTTGATTCTCAGTCCCTTCAAATGTGCAGATTATAATTTATATATATATATAGATGAACGAACCTTTCACCTTGGTGGTTGTGAGATTGAACTGGGGACCTTAGGAACACCATTGAGATGCTCTAACCAACAGGCCTCAGTTATTACAACCTCAGCTGACCATAATAGATCATAATAAGCATTATAATTAGATAATAACAGAACATATTATGCTTTGAATTTGCTGATCATTGCGCTGTGACAGGGATTCTACTTCCAATTCAAGTAATATAAAATACGCCCCTGTTGAATATTGTATTACTAGGTTCCTAGCAAACACTGTAGATTTTCTGCTGATGTTGAATAGACAAAAGCACAACACAACCATCAGAAATGCCTTGCAGTGATTTCCTGCTCCATCCTTGTCTAACCTGAGTAGTTTAATGTTGTCCGCTAAATGACCGTGGACTCTATAGGCCAGACCCCCTGAGAACCAGGTCATGGTGGAAGGCTCACCCCCTCTGACCCGTGGTGTCCTGACCCAGACATGCGCTAATGTCCAAATAAGGTCACCAATGAGAGCTTGTTAGGGGCCATAAGCAAACAGATAAGGCCACTGTGTGTGAAAGGATGGCCAACTGTCACTCTGTCCAGCACCATAATGGGCTCACCTTTGACCCTGTGTTGCTGACATGCAGTCTGCATTACTTGGAGCTCTGGCCACGCTACAAGTGATAACACCCGTATTTAAGGGTCAACGATTAAGATGCGTGTCCTTCAGTTAATCAACTAGGGGTGGTGTACGCTTAACTTGATCATAACCAGTATTTTTCATGCATTTAATTACACATCCAATTTGCGTTGTCAATTTACAAACCTTCTTTTTTAAAGCTGCACTATGTAACTTTTTTAGAAAACTACAAAAAATACAAAAATTGTGTTTTAGGACTAGTACACATTAGGAACCAGCATATTGGATCCAGAGATGGAAAACGTCAACTTAAATAATACAAAATATAGACAATAGTAGAATTAGCTAAATCGTTATTTCTTAATATCTAAACAGCAAAGAATACATATTATGGACAAAATAATGATGTGTTTTTGAAGTATGCGTGGCATAGTGGGCTAAGTCGTTGTATTGCAGGACAGTCAGTGGTTCGACCTGACTATGGGTTCTCTGACTTTCCCTGGACCTTCTGCGCGAGGCAGCAAAAATTGGCATAGCGCTGCTATATATTTGGGGGTATTATGACAATTTATGGACAGGAAGGAACAGGGAGGATATAGATGGTAGGAGCACATTTTGAAGGGTCAGGGGAGGGAATGGAAGGCCAGTTTACAGTGGGGAGAGGGGTTTGACAGCAGGGACCTGGTGCCTCCTAATCACAGGCTTGGTTTGGGTTAACTCTACAAAAGCAAATGCAATTCATCAATGCCTCCCAGATTTCATTCTCCAATTAATTATAATGCGCTATTTACATAAACATGCAATATTTAATACTTTACATTTTTAGGCAGGCAGATTTAAAGCTCCAACGACACACCACTTAAACAACTATGACATCACACAAATAGACTGACATGAGGTCCTCTACTTGGGATTGCCCCATCAACAAAACAAAAGGTCAAAGTTCATGTAGTGAAATAACCACCACACTTTCAATTGACCTGTCAAGCAAACACCATTGATGGGCTTGCTATCCAGGTTAACTCCTCCCACTATTCGAATTGACTGTGCGGCCATCATCCCCGTTTGACCTGCATCTCCACCTCCCATATGGGAAGGACAGCAGGCTCAATAAGTGGGGACAACCCCAAGGGTTAAAGGTTAAATGACCAGGGCTGTTGACACAGAGAGAAGATTGTAAACGCCACACTGCTGGTGAGCTTTTGTTCTCTCTCTTTGTTGGGCTGCTCTATTAAACAGTGTACTTTCTAACCTAGGCCTTGTTTGACCCAAATAAACGTGGAAGCATTTTACATTACTTTAAATATCAAGTGAATGTGTGTAACTTCTTCTGTGTAAAAAGCAAATGGATTTGGCTTAGAGTTCCAACAATTAGTATCTTATCAATACATGATCTGCAATTAGTGGAGTCTGTTCCTCCAATCATAGGCAGGCCTCTCTCAAAGCCTCTGTCCATGAGGAGCTGGTCAGCGGTCCATAACAGCTTCACTCAGCCCCTCACCAGGGTTATGAATCTAATTAACACAGAGGCATGCTTTTGTTTGGCCAACCTCTGTTTACATAAAGGGGCCCCATGGGACCAGGACCAGGGGTCAGGGGGTCGCACCGTCGCTGTCAGAGAGGCCTATGACATTTCTTTCCCACGTTTCCCCGGCCCCCATTGTCCTGGGCGAAGAGCCCGCTTTAACGTTTGGCCCTGGGAGGTGGCGTTGCGTGAGAGGAGGGCCTGGGGGCGCTGGCCCCTTAGCGGATCCCTGGGAACCAGGCGTAACCAGGCAGGGCCAGGCTGAGTGGGGACAGCATGGGGTCATTTTACGGATTGCTGCCCATCTAAAGGGGCCCAGAGCACGGGATTGGCTTCCAGAGCAGTACTGCTGTGTGGCAGAGCACAAAGAGCTTTGTGTACGTACATGTGTTGTGTGTGTGTCCACGGTTTGTGCGAGTCACCAAGTTTGTATGAGTGAGATTATTTCTGTATGTGTGAGTATTTTATGTAGTGGTGTAGTTTGTGTCTACAGATATGTAAGTAATCATACAACTGCTGCTTGTTTAGGCATGAGATAGTAATGGAAACGAGACAGAGAAGGACGAAGAGAACTGAAGACACGGGTAGGAAAACAACTGGCAAGAAAATGTGTGGAGGCCCTAGACGTGTGTGCTGGTGACACTGCTCATTGTGATGATGTCATTGCTGTTATAAGGCTTGGATCCTGATTGGGCAGGCAAAACTCCAAGTAGCCAATGGAAAACAGAGGCCAGAATCCTTTGAGAAGCAGTCTGTAGTTCAGGAATGTTGACAGCATGCTATTATTTCAACTAAATAATTTGTTTTTTCATTCTGATGTTTTTAATATTTGGCTAATAAATCAATACATTCGTTATTTTGTGTATTAAAAGGCCACTTTGAATTTAGTTAAATTAATATGTTATACAGTCGTATGCAAAAGTTTAGGCACCCCTGACAATTTACATGATTTTCATTTATAAATAATTGGGTGATTGGATCGCAATTTCATTTTGATCTATCAAATAACTGAAGGACACAGTAATATTTCAGCAGTGAAAATAGGATTATTGGATGAACAGAAAATTAGAAAGGTGCATAAATTTGGGCACCCAAACAGAAATATCATATCAATATCCTCCTCAAGAGCCTCCGTTAGCCGAAATAACAGCCTCTAGATGCTTCGTATAGCCTGCAATTAGTGTCTGATGAGGTATTTTGGACCATTCCTTCTTGCAAAACATCTCCAGTTCAGATAGGTTTGTTGGTTGCCGAGCATGGACAGCCTGCTTCAAACCATCCCACAGATTTTCAATGAAATTCAGGTCTGAGGACTGGGATGGACATTCCAGAACATTTTACTTGTTTCTCTGCATAAATGCCAGAGTAGATTTTGAGCAGTGTCTTGGGTCATTGTCTTGTTGACATATCCAGCCCCTGCATAACTTCAACTGTGACTGATTTCTCTACATTATCCTCAAGTATCTGCTGATATTGAATGGAATCCATGCGACCCTCAACAAAATTTTACTGTGGGTAGCATGTGTTTGTCTTGGAATGCTGTGTTCTTTTGCCGCCGTGCATAACGCCCCTTGTTATGACCAAATAACTCCATCTTTGTTTCATCAGTCATCAGTAATACCGAAGTATTACTGTGTCCGTTAGTTATTTGATAGATCAAAATGAATTTGCTGATCCAAACACCAAATTGCTTATAAATGAAGATCATGGAAATTGTCAGGGTTGCCTACAACTTTGCACACTTTTGTATATATTTGGATTTAAATAGAGCATTAATAACAGAAATGTACTAGCTTGTAACTTTTGGGTGTTTGATCTGTTCATCTGTTTGTTCAAGCGTTGTTCACAGAAACAAAAGACATACATTTTTAGATTTTCACATGAATTAGTATACTAATATTATCATATATTATTTAATGTAAATATTACACAGTAAGTTGATTGATACTATACAATATAATGTGAACTTGCTACATGATTATCTTGAGTGGTTTCTTTGTTAAATTCCACCCTGCTAAGTAGATATTAACTTCACACTGATAGTAGATTTTTGAAGCTAACAGTATGAGCTACTGAATTTGGAGAACACGTCAGCAAAAAAAAATGTATATCTTATTTTGCCATTACCACCTTAACTCAGTCTGCACCCCAGAAAAAAAATAGAACTTGTTTTTCTTCCTCATAATAAGGTCATCCTTTTAAATGTACTTGAATCTTTAGGGTCTCTGTAAGGATGGCAGAGCCGCGTGGAGACGACACATAATATGTGACTGGGGCTTTGTTGATCTGAGAGCGCAGCACACTCGCTAGCGTTGAGAGATGACAGGGGTAAAAAACTCCCTCCTGTCTGCCTACACCCTCTCTTGCATTCCCATGGAGAGGAAAGGGGAAAAGCGAACAGTACTTCAGGGTGAAACCCATTCCCATGTGTGTAAAGAGAGGTTCCTCTTTACTTCATCAACCCTTTCCCTATAGAGCAGTAGTGCTTATTTCTACTGAAAAATGGAAGCCATTTTGTTTTTATGCATTAAAGATACCTAGTCCCTCACTACTCCCCCATGTGCAAAAGAGTCAACTGAATTTTCCCTGGAATATTACATGTATTGCTGTGTATTCCAGGACGTTGATGTTTTATAACTTTGTGAATGCACTTTTTGCTGGCCTACTTCATTGGGAATATGTTAAATAATATATTTGGCAACTACTGTATACAGTATGTGAATAATATGTGGGAAGGTTGTGGACATTTTGAATTTGTATGTATATGAACTGTAAGTAGACATTTGATGTACGGTTATTATGCTAATGACCATGCTGAATGCTGTGTGGTGTTTTATAACCAGCTCAATGTGTTTTACATTAGAACAAGTGTACCTTCAATGAACTGTGACGATAGAGTTTGAGACAAGGGGCCTTTCTCAATCTGTGTTCTTGTCTGTACTTGTGTTCTTGTGTTCTTGTGAAACGTCATCTTTTGTGGCCCAAGTACTGTCCCAATACACAAGTTCGCATTTTGGCAAGAACGGTTAAAGATCCCGGAAGTGTTCTTGACACGCCCATTTTACCGAGGATGCATCGGTTGGTAACTTGTGTGAACTTG
>JACXGM010016083.1:0-20779 GCA_016801145.1 Umbra pygmaea
ATTTCGACTTTATTTTTTTTATCTTTTGTCCTTACTGTACCCTTTGTGTAATTCTTGTGTATTTGTATTTATGTGTAACTCTGTCTGTACTTGCACCTTTTTGCTTTATCTTGGCCAGGTCGCCGTTTTAAATGAGAAATTGTTCTCACCGTGCCCACCTGGTTAAATAAAGGTTAAATAAAAAAAATAAAAATAAAAAAATTGCGGGAGTATAGTTGGTGAACATAATTATCCCGTGTTGGATGAACAGTGAAAAAAGAATCAGCAGCTCGGCGACATGGTTGGATGAACCATGTGGAAGTCCCTTGCCATCCTACAGATCTGTTTAAGGAGTTGCGGAGCTGCTGACAAGGCAGGGTTAGTGGGAATCAGCAAGGGAGGACAATGGGGTAAAAAAATAACATACATTATATAAATTATATACACATGTTTCTGATTTTAGTTTAAGTTTCTTTTTCCTAAATAGTTAAAAAATGTTTCACTTTCACAACCCCAAATCTGATTTTTTTTTACATTATCCCACTGTGCAAAGACACGTCAAAATGACGTCTTTTATACGTCGTTTCTGCACGTCCAATTTTGCTCCCCTGAAGGTGCAGACTCTGACGCCAGATTACGTCTTTTTTCCAACGTCTAACGAACGTCCGGTATTGTCGTCAACAGGACCTCTTTATAAGGGCTAATTGCAGTACAAATGTGGTCATTGTCGACGCCTTTTCTACGTCAAACTTTATCAAATCTTAAACATCGTTGTTGTACTGCTTCTTGGCTCTGTGCATAACTGTAGTCCCATTTCAGATGGTGGCATACTGTTCCAGTCCTACAGCTTTGTCATGAACTGGCTTTAAGGCATAGACAGATAACACCAGGTACTCCCAATACGATATATAATGATTAATTTATTATATACAAGAAAAGAACAGACAGCTTAACTCATAAGCGCCTATACTTAGGGAACTAAAAGAAAACGCAGGGCAAACTATAACACCCGTTCGACTGAACAAACAAAAAGCAGAGATATAACTCCGTAAAAGGCACTAGAACCATTTACTTAAACTCTATTTAATAACTTAAGCTTCAGCAGGTACTTACAGGAAGGCTCTTTCGCAGGTAGAAAGGTACGCGAGGATATTACCCAGAGTTAGTTACTCAATGACCCAGCAACTAACAAACAGGAACAAGACACTTAAATACAGAGGAACTGGGAAAACAAACTACACACAGCTGACATGAATGGACATAATTACAAGAATACAAGGGACTGACAAAGTGCTGACATACTAAAGCCACAAGAGGGAAACATAGAAACAACTGATGCTGGGCCATTCAGACTATACAACAGACCAACTGAAATTTACATACAAGACTTGACAGGAACTAATAAAGGACTAAAGACTCAACACCAACATAAATTGTCCAGGTCATAGTCCAGGGCTGGAAGTGAAAATGTTACAAGCTTCTTTTGATTGTCTCAGCAGCAGATGATAACTGGAAATGCATACAAATGTGTAATGCATTTTCAGTTCAAACCTGCTTCAGCTGATTAGCCAAATGAAAAATTAAAAAAGAATTAACTGGTAGAGGAAAAAAGTCAGCCACCCACTGGAAAAATGGGACTACAGTTATACACAGAAGCTTACAAATATATCAAAATTAAATCCCCACTCATTAATTTCCATCTTTATTTTTGTTCGTCACTGGCACAATGCTTTGTCTGCCGAACTGTTCTGATGGATTTATATGTAATATGTACATAATGTAAATTTCTTGCACCTGTTTAAGACTTCCACATGACGTCCAAAAAAGTTACCTAGTTTGACATTCAAATTTTGAACTGCATATTGATGTGGGGTCATGGTTAGACATCCAGTGGGGTCATGGTTAGACATCCAAATAGCAGACCTAGTTTGCGCGTTGTGTAGATGTCCAGAATTGGTCTGGACCGACGGACGCAATGTAGACATGATCTGTATGTCCATCAGATGTCTACTGTTTAGTGGGTATGGATAATGCAAAAAAAACAACAGAGTAATTTGAATATTCAATTCACAGTTATTTTACTGTGGATTTAATTTACTTTTGAAAATATATACTAATTTCAAATCTGATGACTGCAACACACTCCAAAAATGTTGGGACAGTCATCTGTTTATCACTGTGTTACCACGTTTTATTTTAATAACACTTCCCACTGAGCAAAATATTTTGAAAGATGTCTATTCAACATCTTTTCAACCGCAAATATGTATTTTTAACGTCTTTTCAACCTCAACTGCTTAGAGGGTTGTTATGCTTTTTGCACTGAAGACCCATGTTGGTTAGGTTAAGGAAGCAAATTTCCCCCCATTCATCCATTATGCATGTCTTCAGTTACACAGCTGTACATGTCTTCAGCTGCACAGCTGTACAGGGCCTTTGTTACCTTACTTTGTGCTTCAAAACGCACCACACATTTTCAGGCAGGCCATGCTAGCACAGCTGATGTAATCCAGGCAGAATGTGTGTTGGCGTTGTCCTACTGGAAATTGCAGGGATGTCCCTGGAAAGACGACATCTGGAAGGCTGCATATGTTGCTCCAAAATGTGTACATATCTTTCTGCATTAATGGTGCCCTCACAGAGGAGCAAGTGTACCATTCAAATTGATTGTATACAGTGACCACAGTAGTGCATGCCCATTGTTACAAGTACTCCACCTCTTCTCATTACTTCATCCAAGTACAATCACTGTTTCTGTGAACAGATAAACAAGAGCCAAGCACACTGCCTGGGTGAAAATGTCATGGCACTACATGTTACTAAATTCAGGTTTTTGAATCTTACATGAAAATGTACAATATATATTTGTTATGTCCTTATATTTGTGAATATGTGGACACAAGAATAAATGTATCAATGTGACTGGCAAACGTTTGTATGCAGGTAAAAGAAAGCCATGCGGTTGTTTCAAGGCAACGACGTAGTAATGTCAAACCAGTGAAGTATTAAATCACTTTTTGCCCAGGAGGTAACAAAGCAAAGTCTCTGCCTTACTAAGCTATCCTCGTTACAGGTTCTTGGAAACTACAAAGCATGAAGGACTATGGGAAAACAGAATATTTCAAGCACCGTAAGCACTTTCATATTCCCAGATATTAAATAGCCACAGTTATTAGTCACACAAACATTTTAGCACCCCTCCATTTATTACCAACATATAGTAGTGAATGAGAGAAACATAATGAATAAAATGATTACGGTAAAACACCACTGTGCAAAAGTTTGATTGAAAGAGGCTTTGGCAAGCTTACAGCTAGTAAGACATATGATCTTAACTAAATGAATGTACTAACTGACTAACAGAAACATTAGCATTTTAAACTTTCATATTATATACCACTACCCCCCAGCCCAAGCAAATGGTCTGAAATAGCACACGAGTAGATAGTGATAATTATCCACCGAGTCATGAAGTACATTGTGTAGGCAGCACCACGCACCTTTTATGTTTACAAGACAAAAGCCTCTAAGAAGATCAGGATGTTAAATAGGGGTCATGTCTTGTCCTACTTAGCTGGTGCTGACAACTCATTTCTCACCCACGATAACATTATTAAGGATTTGGCATTCAGGTTTATATAAAAAGTATGTTTTTTATGAACACATGACCTGATTAGGAAAAACCCTATTGCAATATTTCCTTACTGGAATAAGACTCAGATCTAGTTCTAAATCAATATACGTGTACATGTCATTTGTCAATAGATTTCCTAAAAATTGTGCTGTAACCGTCAATATCTGGGACCGTGAGTCGACCAACTATTCAGGTTACATATGGAATGGTAAAAAAAGCTCTGTGTCCTTAACTGTAAGCCCGCTTGATGGACAGCGTGTGCCGTTGGGATGCGGTATGGGGTAGTGGATCACCGAGTCTCGAAGAGTGAACACAGTGGAAGAGATTGGAAGTGTTCTCGTCATCCCTAGCAACCTGGTTTGTGGTTTTAAACACTAATCCTGTGAGATGAGTGGACTGCGGTTAAAGCGAGAATAATGCTGTCTACCAGTCTTCAAATATTGCACACATTTCTTTCCCTTCATATCCAAAAGCCAGTCTGCAGTGCACTGTATATATTCTACATCCCCATATTAACAGGAAAGGGAATGCAAACTGTAAAAGCCCTTGGCATAAATTAAGATCTGAGAGTGAGATGACATTTCTACATCATTTATTTGTCTTTATTTAAAGATGCCTTCCGTGATTTTAGGCAATATTTAGAACTATTTAGGCCTCTAGGTTCTAAAGAATATGAGTTTAGGTGCCCTAAAGCTAAAACGGGCCCCCGCTCGGGACTTAGTTTATTTCTCTGAAGTGTGTAGGTTCATATTTTCTCTCTTGTTCTCCTCTGTTTAGAGGTTGTGCTTGCTCTGCAATCTCATTAGACATCACCGTATAGCTTAGGTTTGATTGACAGCCCTGTCAATGGGACTTCCCGTACGTTAGCAAACCATACGTCACACATTTGTTGGGTATTCCCTGCCTGATGCTCGGTTAGGGAATGCCTACAATAGCCAAGAAACACCACAGGGTTTCAAGCTAACTACGGTTAGACGATGATTCTACTAGTACATGTGTACAAGTGGCGATGAAAAGTGCTGCAGAGAGAGCAACGAGGCGACGTGAAATTACAATCCTGTGTGCCTTCTGTCATTCCCAAAGCCCAGAGACATCATTGGCCGTTATGTGTTGCGGTTGCCGGGATAATTTATTGAAATTACAGTGGTTCTGCTCTAAGTGAAATATTCGCAAAGCACAGCCTGCCAGAACCATTGTCTCACTGTCTCCCTGCAGTGAAAGCACAACTGGATATAATGCTTTCCTTCTGTTTGATATAAACCGTTTGATGCTATTAGCTGTAACTGCCTGTCTATTTCAGATGCCATTATCACAGCGCCCAGGTGTAATTAATGGTTCAATTACCATGCACCACTGTTTTGCTCTTTAATTGCCAGAGAAGCAAAAGAAGTCTCACACACTTTTCCTGTTCAACCTAAGATCCATGAACACAGGGTACCAATCTGTGATTCAGTTACTGGAATATTGAACGGATGCACCCATTAAACTCTATATGCCTGGGGAGATACAAACAGGTTTCCTCTTAAGCAAAGTAAAAAACCTAAGCAAGACAATTAGAGGAAGACAAGAAACAAATGGCATTGCTACGCATCTTTCGATAACCAGATGTATGAATCCAATAGAATTACTGTAACTGTTAGGCTTATGCCTTAACAAATATGCTATAATTCCATCATGGGCTCATAATAGGTCACGTTTTGGAACTCATAATAATAATACACACTTCTTAAAATGTAAAAAAACATCCTAACCACTGAGCCATCTGACCCCATTGACTCCTATACCTCCATTGTTTACTTCTTAACTCCTTCAGTCACTCAATCTCAATCTCTAACATTTCACGCTCCAACCCTCTTCTGCCCTCACTCAACCAGTTTTCTTCTCATTTACTCTGTACATCATTTAACAAACACATACAGAAGTGAGTTTATACATTTTCACACTGGCCCCTTATTGGATGCTCTGGAGGCAACATAGATATAAATCACATACTGTATAAATATAGGTGTGTAAATATTTGGGAGCAGGGAAGTAAGGGTAAAATTATTGTAGATTTTTTACTAGTTGTTAGTAAACAACTAGTGGTGTGAAGTCAGATTGATAACATTATCACAATCATCAAATGTACAGTATGCATTGTTTGAGTCTAAACTTTGAGAATCAATTTGTATGTCAGGACTTCACCTCCTGCTCCACCCCAGCGATCGTAGTCCCAGTTCTACTGAGCCACTGGTCTGAGCGCACCACCACCACCACAGCCCAGGGCGGCACAATCCAATGTACCCCAATCAGCACCAGTGCACCTGCACTCCATCTCTTCATCATAACCCCTACAGTGTATCACCATGGGCTGTTCAATCGCTGTCATGCTTAATTGTAATTCTGTTAAGTGTCTTTCGTATTGTGTTTAGTCTAAAAACCTATGATTACATTTAGTAAATATTGTGATTATTGCTTGTGCCTGTTTCCGTGTCTTGTTCCTCACCAATCATCGTCATATTGTAAAATGTAATTATAATTGTATTTATAGATGTCACAAGTCAAGCTATACATAGCTCTGCTTTCTGGGGTGCTGAAGTGCTGAGTGAGACAGACTCGAGGGGCTAAAGAGTAATAACAAAACCTGCCACGAGGGCCTAAAGAGTAATAACAGGATACTTTACACATAGGGGAGTAACTAAAACAACAGTGTCAGGTCCCCATTAAGGAACACTGTGACAATATTATGTATTATGTAGTTGGTGTTTTAGAACATGTCCTAGGTAAGATGGCTGACCAATTGCTCCATTCTGATCTATAGGGCCTCTATACCAGAACCTTATCTAATGATTTATATTCATGTGAGGCAACAACAGAACATCATGGATTTCCAAAATAATGAGCAAGCCTTTGGGACCCTGCCAATAGAAAAGGTACTATAGATGTTGTGGAGGACTTTCATGGGGTAGGTGCTTGATTTGCAATCTATTTTTGAAAGAACCTATCATGACATTTTTACTGATTATGATTTATCTTCACTGCTTTTGAATCAATAATAATATTCATAATTATTTCAGGTATAGTTGGAAGATCTTTCAATCAATGACAACAAATATTGATGATGATGTAGTGTTGTCAATTGTGTTATATTATTATTATTGTTATAATATATTATTATTATATTTTCAAGTTTAAATAATGTTTTATGCTACTGCAGTAGTACAGTGTATTACACATTTAAACAAGGTAGCTACGTGCACTTGCTACCTGTTCTCATGGTAATACGTTGGTAACTGTATGTAATGAAAAATATGGCACATTGCGTAGACATATTTATGGATATGGCCATTCAAATGTTAATTTTGGTATGTGTTGAATGGCCGTATTACCAGAAAATTTAAGAATAGACCAATCGGTAACAATTTAAAGTACTTGGGAACGTTTAGTTCAGCCATAACATGCTAGGTAATTGAGGTTAAGCTTAAGGTAAAGTGAGGTTAAGATTGTGGTTAGGTTAAGGTTAACTCACTTTTTTATGTTTCATAAATGTACAAGGCTTTACGTTTCCATGACTCTGAAAATGTTCATGTGTAAGAATCTTTAAAAAAATACAAATTGTTAGACTTTAATGGGAGTTGATCTTTGAATTGGGTCGATATGAGAATAAAACATGACAAATAAATATCAGGAAGTCAAACAGCAGTGACATAACCAAAGATATGTAAATATTTTGCTTAAAAAAATGTTTACATTGATTTGATGCAGAGGTCTAGTTACTGTATTCAGGGCCCCTGTATTTTATTTATGTTGAGGGATCGGATTTGAAATGTGTTTTTAGAAGTGAATCAATTTTCTTCCATGATAGACTTATCCCTATGGAACTGTCCATGATGATTGTTTTCAAATACAATTTATACAACAAATACCTTATATAAAGCCCCATATATTTTAATACCCCAAAATGGTCAAAACATTATGCTGTAAATGTAACATTAAATCCTATGATCCAGGGCCGTGCACAGACCTTTTGAGGGGCACGTGTCGAAACTGGAAAAAGGGCACCCCCTCCTTGGAGAAGTAATGCAGAAAATTTAGCTTTGATCACAGAAATAAATTACATTTTAAAATATATTCAAAAAGAAAACAGTTATTTTAAATTGTCAAAATATTTCACCATAATATTGTTTTTGCTTTTGGATCAAAAAAATAATTACATTCTTCATGATAAAATATAAAGATTTCACAGTGATCTGATTCTGTAATGTCTACAACATTACTGTACAACATTTATACATGTGAAGACAAGCCGACAGTACAGAATATTATATTGTAAATAGAAAAATTAGCTATACTAGAAAGCTAATATGTGCATATTAACAGCCTTGAATTAACCATTATTTAATATTATTACCATTACATGATTAAATGTTAATAAATTAAGCGTATCAGCCATCACAAATCAAAAAAGATATATGTTACCTATGACGAATATCACTAGTCGCTTTGTGTAAGTTCCATTACGAAACAGCGTGGGGGCACACCTGCGCTTATGATTTCCCAATGGTAAAAACAAATTATATGTTGTTGTATTACTTTTTTACAAAGGTCAAACTCAAATGTAGTTACGGGTTTTAGACCAGCAAATGTGTGCAAATGTGTATTTAAAACGGCACCGGCGGCATCACATTACATTTTCATCAACAGGTTACAAACTAGTTTGTTTTAGCTATATGGGTACTCAGTTTTTCCTGTTGTAAAATACATTTGGCCAAAATCGCAATTTACAAAAGATGAAATGTGTATGCACAGGCTATTTAACTGTAGGCTGTATATTGCCAATAACTAGATGGCAAATGCTAGACGTCTCTCGTCCCACATGTCTCAGTCAGACATCAAATAAGTAAAATATTGCCTTTATAGAAATAGTGTTTAGTACTTATTCAAACATCAAGATCTTTGTTTACCTTTGCAACACTTCGATCAACTGCCTGCTGATGTGCGGCTGCTGGGGAACTGTAGTGCATTCAGTCAAGATAGAGGGGGCGGAGTTATCAGGTTTACTGACAGTTTTAGGAGCGAACAAGATTTACAGAAGCTCTTTTTAAGAAATTCCATTGGCTAAATATTTGTAAAACTGACAGAAATACATAATGGGTTACCAATAGCATTGATTTATTGAAACAAAAAAACACCACCACCCAAAAAAAGGGCACTTCGGACAAAAAGGGCATGTGCTCTGCACAGGTTGAGCCCTACCTGTGCACGTGCCTGCTATGATCTCATTGCTACAAACCACTTTATAGCAAGTTGTCATAAGGGTTGCGTATTGGAGACAAGATGCAGGGAGATTGTGTTCTCTCATTTGTTTAAAACACTTGACAGTAAGGAATGCGAGCATCGACCACACAAACATAGTTTCTGAAGGTGCTGACAAACAGGTTAACTGGAGCTGCATATCAAATATATATAGCTTACTCTACTGGTATAGACACGGTAGCTCATGTACAGATCGTACGCCTGGATCAACAATTCAGAATACATTACTCACGACACATATAGTGGTGAAGGCACTCATAGTAATATACATATCCAATGGACGTCTGATCCATAAACACACCATAGTAAAGGGAATGAATCCTCAACAACAGAACAGGGGTAAAGACCCACAATGATGCGAACAATCTTCTGGAACACCAAAGGCTATATAGCCACCTCGATTGCTAAACACCAACCGGTGTGGGATAATTACCTAATTAACCTTTCATGTGCGTAATGAAAATGTACCCAATAGTAACCGGCTATATAACCTGTGTCCAGAAGGTGGTCTGCCAAACCCATAACATTCCAAGTAAACGTAAACATAATTCACAGTTTTATGCCACAACATCCCAATCGGTCCCTGGGACATTGTGCTACAAGGAATTGCTATGTATTCCAATCACTGGGTCACATGACCACGGTAATGATTTTGTTTAATGTTATACAGTACATGTTTAAAAATATACAATATTTATGATAATACACAACAATAATATATATTACTGAATACATTATACACTGCAAATGCTGAATGCAGAAGAGAAAGTACTTTCTATAAGGTTTGATAGACATTATAAGGGATGCTTAGCAGGTCGCAATCTCAGACTAAATGAATACCTTTTAGTATCACTGAATATGCTATTTAATATTAAACAATTGTGGATTATGTGTGTCCATACCATACTTACCTAGGCATCATAAATCTAAATATTCCGGTTGTGTTGCTCATTTTATTTGTGGGGTTTGCTCTTAATCATCCTTTAATGTGGGTGTACTTACCCAGTAGTGGGTTACAATAATATTCCTTTACTAATTTGTTAGTGTATTCGGTAAAACTTTATTTAACGCCCATATGCATAATGCATTATAAAGCATTATACATGTACTCATAATGTAGTAATAATGCATTATAAGCATAGTTATTATTGGTCACAATAACCCAGCCCCCGACGTAAGCACGACAAGGTAAAAGAACGGTTCTAGACCAGCAAAGAGTTGGTACCTCTCTGGAACCAATTTTCCTGGCTGAAAGCAGGTTCTTTGGCTGTTGAACTTTTCCAGTTCGTTCTTTGGTGGTAAAGGGGTAATAATACAGTAGAAAGAACCGTCTATCGGGCCAGGAACACTGATTCCAGAGCGGCACCATCTCTTTGCTGGTCTAGAACCGTTCTTTTACCTCATCGTGCTTACGTTGGGGGCTGGGGGCGGGATTATTGTGACCAAAAACATGACGGAAAGTTTGTGACCGCCATTCTTAAAAACTGAAAAGATAGTTCAAAGATTGAAGAAAGATGAATGCAAAAGTGAAACATTGGTCAGTGGAGGAGACATTTAAATACATCCATCAAATGCCATAATCTGCAATCTTGTCTGGGAACAAAACGTTATGAATACGGGCAGGTTTCTATGTAGGTGCAAGCCATTGTTTCCACAACCGATCGGAAGATGATTTGCGCAAAATGACAGCAAGAGGGAAAATTCAAAGCTATGCATTTTTCATTAACAGATACGTTTTGTCACAGAACTTTTTCAAATGTATATTTACAACTTAAATAAACGGCAAACGGTTACAATTTTTTCATCATACTTAGCAATAACTGAAATGTGTCTAAGCATAGTAAGGCTCTGAAGTTATGGGTTAGATTCCCATACATTCTTAGGATTAGCAGAAAAATGTTGGGAACTATTTTGATGTTTGTGTATTTTGAGGGCCAAATTGCCTACTGCATCATTATGTGGCAATGTGTGGTATTCAGGTTCTTTAATAAAGCAGAGCAAGAAAAAAACAACTGCTTTTTATTGTTTTTTTATTTATTTGTTTGACTTCACTTAAAGCATACGAAAACCACCACATGTATTATATACTGTAAAAAATTGCATCCTGCGTTCTCCTCAGAAACACAACATGTTGTATAAATCAAACATAATATCTTCACAAATGAGGAGAAACGCAACATGTTGGTTAAATCAAACATAATATTATTAAGTAAATCTGACAACGCAGCGTGCAAATTTCTTACAGTGTATCTGCCATAGGCATTTAATCCAAAAGCAACCAAAGATTACTTTATAGTGTCTTATAAGTCTACTATAACACATCATAAGTGATAATAATGCAGTAATGATAAATTGCTGCAATGATTCACGCAGAGGATCATTGTAACGCTGTATAAAGCACTATGTTGTTGTACATTATAAGTGATTATGATTATACTTCTAATGCATTGTGAATGTTTGTATGAAGGATTATGCATATTCTTGAGTGTCTGTAACTATGCTTATAATGCATTATTACTACATTATGAGTACATTTATAATGCATTATGCATATGGGCGTTAAATAAATTGTTACTGTGTATTCTTTTTACTTTTATTTTACTGATAGGAAAGGAGGAAGCAGAAGCCAGGAGACAGAGTAAGGGCACAGACAGTTGGCCAAGCTGGGGCTCAAACCCCCCGTTGCCAGGAGACATGCAGAGCATAGACCACTACACCAACTACGGCACTACAATGATGTTATGCAGTGTTTCGTCAACACAAACAAAACAAACTTAATGTTATTCTAACATTACCTCTATAAAGTAACTATACCCTTTCAGCAGAAATGAATTTTTATTGGCAAATAGTCTGGTATCTGGTCCAGTAGAAGAACTAGAACGATACTTACTGGTTGCCAGAGGAGACAGACCTTTTTTTAGTAGAATTGTCTTTGTTTTTACACAATTTTTCTCCCGTTCCAATTGGTCTTGTCCAATTCCCCCTAGCCCTGCCTGTTCAGCAGTTACACAACTTCTTAGATAGATGCGGGACGGTGGAGGGCACTCACATCGTTCATCCAACCACGTCACTGAGCTGTCCAATTATTTCACACTGCTCGTCCAACATGGAAGACTTTAGACAGCTCATCCGTGGAAGGATTACGCTCACCAACTATACTTCTGCAATTTCACTCAGTCACCCAATCTTCACACATGGAATCGCTGAAGAGCGTTGTGGCAGGGTAGATAATCTGATTTATCTATCTCAAATCTTGGGCAGTCCTGTGCCAATTCGAGCTCCCTTGTGCTGGGGCTACTGGGCGGAGAAGCCACAGTCAGGCTCAACCACTGACTACCGTGATGTAGGTTATCCTGCAAGGCAGCAACTTAGTCCACTATGCCATGCGGACCACCTGTTCAGTTCAGTTTAAGAACAGCATTTTTACATATAATTATTTTATTTGTATCTTCATTTTTTTAAATATAGTTTATTTAACCAGTAAAGGCTCATTGAGATTTAGAATCTCTTTTTCAAAAACGTCATAGGCAACAGCAAGTAACAACAAACAACACAAAATAAAATACAGTAAAGCATAATCAGAATTAATCAACATCATATAAAAACATTTTATTAAGAACATGGACAAGTCTTAGAATCTGCTTCATAGTCAAACATCAATTATTTAAAATCAATAAGTAAAACGTGTAGGCACAGATATAGGCAATTCATACATTTAAACCAACCCACATTAGGGTCTTGAGTAGCTAACTTGGTAAGAGCATGGTTCTTGTAAAGCCAGGTTTGTGGGTTTGATTTCCCACAGGGGCCAGTATGAAAATGTGTGGAAATATATGCAGTCATACTGTTAATTTCTCTGGAATGTACATCTAAGTAGTTCCTGGAACAGGTTCTCTTGACTCACTAATGATTATAATATGTAGACAATACATTTAAATGTAGAAACTACTGAAGTTTAAAGAATATATCAATGTTGGAGGTTATAAATTATAATTCAACTTTCATTAATTTGACATAAATGGCTTCTTATTAAAGGAGTATTAATTGCATATGCAATGTTTAAGCCCAAAGCACCATGCAGTTTTACAGTTTTTTCTATGTGATATTTGGCCATTCTATAAATTAATTGATATGTACCCAAATATTCCCAAATAAGAAAAAGTATACAATTTGAACAATGTTGAGATTTAAACAATTGTTTGTGAAACTATGCACTAAAGATGCCTTCCATAATATTAGCGGATATTTATCCCCATGTTCTGTAGGCCTCTGGGTTCTAATATATGTGAATATAAGCACTGTCAGGCTAAAACTGGTCCCAACATTGTTCTTTGTTTCTCTGAGATGCTTCGGCTTGTATTTTCTCTCTTGTTCTACTATGTCTAGAGGTTGGGCTTGCCCTGCAACCTCATTAGTTGTCACTGTACAGCTCTGGACTCATTGGCAGTTCTGGCAACCGTTCTTCCTCCACTTTAGCAAAACATATGACACACACTTTGGTGGGGATTCCCTGCCTGATGATAGGTAAGGAAATGGCTACCATACCGTTGAAACATTGTCAGGTTTCAAGCTAACTACGGTAAGACAAGGATTCTACTTACAAGACTGTGCATATACTAAAATGAAATATACTACACATCTGGACGTAATTTAGCAGTTTTGAAAATCACAAATGGAAGCTTTATCTCTACTCTGCCTTCAATATTATTTTCATGGAATATAGATTCAAACTTCTCATGCATTTCATGGTTGGTGAATGTGCCAAAATGGCTAAAAATACTATTTTCAAGTTTATTTGTCACACGTACACAAAACCACAGATGGTATTGCATGTATAGGGAAAATGTTGTGCCCCAGTTCCAAGAATGCAGTACTAGTTCAAAAATGTGCAAATACTGCATATCCTTATTACTGTTACAGTGATTAGTTCTTGCACTGTTCACACAAAGGTGACTTGATTTTAAGAGCATATCACAAGATGGGCATCAATGACTGTCAGATGTGTGCTGGCTCACAGACTTTGCTCCATTGATATGAAATTGATTACCAATCACGTGCCTGAGTTGGTTTAGTGGTGTAAGCTCGCGACTCCAGAGCATGCATGTCTCCTGGCGATGGGGGGGTTTGAGCCCTGGCTCTGCTGACTGTCTGTGTCCTCTCTTTGTCTCCCCCTACCTGTCTCCCTGCTTTCTGATTCCTCCTGACCTGCCAGATAAAGTAAAATAATAATAACAATACCCCCTGGAAAAAAGACAAAAAAAATGTTTTATTACCAATCACACACTAGCCCCTGAATTCTGCAGCTACCTATTAGGCTTAACTCATAAATTAAATCCTATATAAATTAGATTAATGGGAGTAGATATATTTCTTTTATATTTTAACTTTGGGTGACATTTACAATGGTGTCTTGAACACAAAAAATATAACAAATTCCATTAAAGGTACAATATGTAGTTTTCCAAAACAATAACAAAAGACGTACTTTGCATTAAAAAAGCAAACATCACTGTACCTATGTTATGTATATTTCTTAGTTGTGTACTTACATTATCCTAAATGTTTCCACCAACTTTCAAACCCAGAGAATTTTGTAATATAATTAGAAGACACGGGATGTTTCATTTTGTCTTCCATCAATGGCGTCATATAACCTTTTACTGCTCTAGTTGCTATAAGTTCCAGAGAACCGCCAAACATAACGTGAATAAAGTTATAATATTTTGAAAAATACATTACTTTGTCAGTGAACATGTTTTCCGCTGGAGACGCTAGATTGGAAGGTTGTCATTGACGACGATAACAAAACCCATGATCCCACGCTACTTCCCGACGTCATCCAAGTACATCTTTTGCTATTGTTTTGATTGAGAGACCCCTAGCGGCCAAAAACTACATATTGTACATTTAAAAAATAAATCAATATTACAATTTCAACACCACAGAAGGTGAAATACTCTATGTACAGTAGGAAGCTTGTACAGCAATTCGTTTCTCAAACTGAAATTCTCAGACACAATGCATTCTGGAACTCGAGAGAGGAGAGCCAGGAATAAGTTACTCTATGTTACAGTAAGAAAAACTATAAGTAATGTACATTATCAATAATAACATTAAACATTTTCTTATTATTTCATTCTCTCAGGGATTAATAGCTGTTTCTTTTTGTGTTTGGTTAAAAAACATTTTTTGATGGAGTTAATCCTTGTAAACGACATACTGTTGTTAATTATAATGACACACTAAACTAATATTATATTACTGGCTTCAATATTTGTTTAAAATTAACTGAATATTTATTTGTATTTTTTTATTTCTCTAATTTAGCAGTCTGTTTTGGTCCTCATTTACAAATTGGAAAAGTACTGAAGCAAAACTGTTTCTTTAGCACGATTGGCGGTCAAATTAAAAAGTTACACTTAACAAGCTATTGTAATACAATAGTGAGCAATTAACACCCTGCTAGGTCGATTGACGCATTATTATAAAATGCCTTATGCACTATAGATAACATTCTTTTACATGTAAAAAACAACAAAAAATACATACGTTCTTTAGATTTTTGGGATAAATATTGAATAAAACATAAAATTCAGTGACCCAGGATGATGGATTTCATTAATCCATGTTTTAGCCATGGGTCTTCTGAATCCAAAACCATAAGGCACTTCACTGTAGGTCAAACAATGACCTTTCTAGAGGCCAAAAAGTCAACTGTGTGCCAAGCGGACCTAAGACACCTTAGACCTTGAAGGGTTAATGCTTTGTCCATAACACCAAATATTTAAGATGTATTCACTTTTCCAAATTGGCAACTAGCATACATCCTCTAATCTTCATTTCAGCCTGTTGAAGAAGTGGAGAGATGGGAGAGGTAGGTTATATTTGCTCTGTGGAAAAGACAAGTTCAATTCCCTTGAGTGAAACCTGTCAGGCCCTTATAATTCCTTGGTCTTGAAGGCCAGCAACGTGGCAATTGATACCTGTCTTCAGCTCATCTCCACTTTCTCGGCCCTCATCTATTTTGTGAAAGGGCAAATGTTGGCAGATCAATCAGCAGCACAGATAAGAAGGCACATATGCAATTTCAATTCAAAGGGGCTTTATTGGCATGAACGTTTTTGTAACAATGTCACAAAAGCATCCACAGAATATATACGAATAATAATATATACATAATATATACCAAACATAATAAAACAGTTATATGAACACAATATTAAGATAATTTTAACAAAAGTTGTTAAGCAATATGGAGAAATAATAATAATAATAATAATAATAATAATAATAATGAATTCAATTCTAATAAAAAATATTTACTATATAAAAATTATGAAAATTAACACAATATTAGGATATATTTGTGTGTGTGTATGTGTGTGTCAGTCACTCACTGTCTCTCAGGTTGGGGCATGTTTGTACATATTGAGCAGCAAGATATGCCCTGTCTCCTTCTCCTAGGAGAATGATTAATTTTGAATGGTCATTCAGATCTTTGAAATTTAGGATTATATAGTTACATTTGTTAAAGTAAATGTACGTTGTGTCTTTGAATGCAGTATCCTAACAAGCAGTTTTGTTTATAATGGATCTCTATATTTACACATTGTATGTTGATGGAGTTCACATAGTTTCCTTAATACTGCGTATTATTTATTTATTTTATATTATTATATCACTGTAAGAATTCAGTAAGCATTTAAGAGAATATTTAACAAAAACAAATCAATCCAGACAGTGTTAACAATGATTTTCCTCTTCCTTATTTTCCTTTTTTGAAAATGTACAATTGTTCATTTGAACAATTGTTCATCAGTTGAAAGAACATGTTGTTAATACAGAAACGCCATTTATAAATAAATGTCTTCAAAGTGTTTATCTGCTCCCACCCTCATCTCATAAGAAGAGGAAACACATTAGCAGTCAGCCCACTAAATTATTTAGTTTTAGAAGGGTTTTAAAGGCCATAAGAACAAAACTGTATTCTCTGTGAGTCATTAGAACACTTTGCTACACCAAATGGCTGCTGCTCTATAATCCTGATCTCAAACAATCACATATATGGAGCCCTATATTTTGTAGACCCAAATGTTTGCAAAGAACACTACACTCCATTGGTACAGTGTAAGGCACTATTTTGGACATAGGTTCCTTTTTGGGGAAGAGACAGGGATTATTTCTAACATCCTAAGTGCTGTAAGCAGATGGACATGCTGTACACAGCATACAATCACGCAACTGCTACTGTACACTGTATGTTATGATCTTTGGAGTTTGAAAAACTGCTGAGCGTTAGCAAAATGTATTTCCTTATAAAATAACAATTTGAACCCAATACAATAAGAAAAAAAACATTCAGTCATTGGACACACAGCAGCTAGTAATAAAGGAACGTCTTAATTATTATAGTCTTACGGTAAATGTATGCATTATCATCTATGAAGAACTATCAAAATTATTTTGTCAGTTCATGCTGCTGTACTATTAACCCACTAGCTACTATACCGATATGGCCGAAAATATTGGAACTTTTGCAATTTATTGAAATAATGGAAGGATTGCCCTGCAAAGTGTTGAAATTAAAAGATAATTTGTCATTCATAGATTCATTTCTTTGGTTTGCAGTTGAAGAAAATGAAATGTGAAAATAACTGAATTGTTGGTTAATTTATGAAGACAAAATGGCCTGGATAATGTTATTGATACCGTTTATAAGTTATACATAATACATTTTGTAACTGAATATTTGTACGTTGTGTAACTTCATGTGTAACTCTATATTGCCTTGCCCCTTATATGGCCATGTCGATTGCAAATGAGAAGTTGTCCTCAATCGGCTTAACTGGTAAAAAAATGGTGAAATTTATATTTTTTTAAGTAGCGATACCTCAAGCACAGCCTTATCTTTTAATTAATATCATGTGTCTTTAATTGCATAATCACTAATTCAGCCAGTTTAAATACAAACAAGTAATCACAACGAATTCTGTCACTATGTGTATCACATGGAACATGCGAAAAGAGAAGGAAATCCAGAGAGGTATGTGAGGAGGTTAGAAAGAAGGTAATAGCCAAGCATGGTCAACGTAATGGCTACAATACCTTCAACACAAGGGACTGCTGTGCCTTCTTAACCACTGTGGGTGTGTGTAGTGATCATTCCAGTTTCCCAGAGTTGTAAAAGTCTGACTGTCTCACAATGACATCTCCATTGATGAGGATTGGAGAGTGCTCTGTCTTGTTCACTCTGTAGTCCACAAACAGTTAAAACCAGCTATGTCATGATAGTCAGTGATTCGAGCCTGACTATAGGTCTTCCGATTTTCCCCGGACCTCCAGCACGAGGCAGTGCAAATTGGCACAGCGCCGCTCAGGATTTGGGATAGATAAGTCCATTAATCTACCTTGCCACGTCACTCTCCAGCGACTCCTTGTGTGCAGATCAGGTGCCTGTAAATTCAATTACATACAGTTGGTGAGTGCAATTATCCCATAAGTACATAAGCTGACTAAAGGCTTGCATGTTTGATGAGCAGTGCGAAATGAATCGACCAGCTCGGCGACGTGGTTTGATGAACCATGCGAACGCCCTTCACCATTCCACATCTGTCCAAGGAGTTGCCTAGCTGACAACAAGGCAGGGAATGGACAAGACCAATTGGGAGGGGAGAAAAATGGTGATAAACAAAAAAAGTACAATAATTTATGTGCTGCACCAAAAACATATCATGACCCTGAAACCATAATGTGTACCGTCAGACCCCTACTAAAGGACACTTCCTACTTATAAGCCATACAACTACTACTGGCTCACACTCCTCCATACCTTGCTTTTCTGCTGCTAACTATAACCTCACTTTGTAGCTATAATACTGTAAGCGACATTTATCTGTACCCTTTCCCTTGGACTTCAATTCCTTGGACTTCATGGCTTGGTTAATGCTCTGACATGCACTTCTTCTTCTTCTTCTTCTTCTTCTTCTTCTATGAGGTAATGGCAGATCGCACCCTACCAAAGGTGCATACACCGCCACCAACTCAGAGCCGCCGGCAGATGTGTGGCGAGCTGGCATTTGCCCCAGTACTTTTCAAAGTGGTGTGGCACCGCCCCACCACTTTTAACCCTCTAAGTAACTTCGACGCTCGAGCGCGATTATCTCGCGAACCCTATATGCTAGCATCTGAATCTTGATACCGTTGGAAAGAGGAGAATTACACGCAAAAAACGCGTGGTGGCTCATCCTTGTCAGTTAAAGGCAGCCAGAGCTATGGTGCCTCAAACTCGGTCGTGTTTTTTAGACAGTCACCTTTTTTCCTGAACACATTACAGACAGAAAGTAGGAAGCAGGCACGGTTCTAGCGGGGGGGGGGGGGCACTCACGTTCGCTTGGCAACACTTACATATTATTTCGGCAACACAAACTCTGATTTGTCCATTCAGAATAATAGTGCTGGTTTTAATTTATTGCAATAACCATTGTGAATTCATTGCAAAAACAAACATTTAACATGTTTTCTATTACAACATTTAATTAAAAACAATATGAATATGTTGTACACAGAATTTGATTTAATATATTGTCAGTGTCTTGTGAAAACATGATACATTTGAAAAACATTCGCTAGTGTCCAAACACAGACAATTTTTTTGTGAATTATTTTTCCATGAATTACGAGCGCTATTGTTTTTGAAAGGTAGAATTTGAGTTTGTGTTGCGGACACAATATAGTGTTGCCAGGCGAACTTGTGTGCCCCCCCTCTCCGCTACAACCGCGCCTGGTAGGAAGTGAAAATTACAAAATGACAACTCTGCAATGATGTAGCACCACATCCTGCACAACACCAACACTTTTAGGAAGTGAAACATGAATGGGATTTTAAAAACATATGGAAAAAAGTAAGAAATGGGTGCAGCATTTTGATGTTCACTTGTTGGTATGGCCTACAAACTTTGCACCCTGGTCCAGGAGCCCTGGAGGGCTTGACAATATGCATTCAAAATTCTTATTCATCATGGTCTACATGCTTGTACACATAAAAAAACTAAATACGTATACATTCTTTAGTTTTTTGGGATAAATATTTAATAAAACAAAATTCAATGACCCAGGATGTTGAATTTCAATCATCTATATGTTGTAGCCATGGGTCTGTTGAGTCCAAAACCATAAGGCAATTTTTTTGGGGAAAAAACAAGGTATGTCAAACTCCTTGAAGCATAACTCTCGCCAAAATGCAACCTACAGTCTTTTTTTAATGTACCAGATTCTGTCACGTTGAGAGTAGTAGATGAGAGAGGGAGACCCGAATGCAGGATGATAGTTGTATTCCATAATAGTTTAATATGTCAGAACATATAAGGACAAGGCATAATCAAAAGCAGCACCCAAACTAAAGCTGCAACGTGCTCTTGAAGCGGCACGGACGATGTACTAGATAAGGTTACTACTAGGGGTTGCACGGTTCATGAAAAACGATCCGAACCGTTCGGTTTACTTGTCTCGGTTCGGTGCATGTGTGCGTCGCACGGTTTGTCTGTACACTGCTAATGTGCACAAACCACTTACTGCCGTTATGAAAACTTTCAACAGCTATGTTAAAACACTCACCAGAAACGACTAGCGGGATGAGTGTGACAAAGCAACACATGGCAGCTGAAAGGATGAATGCGTTACGTGGGTCTGGCAGCTGGCTGCTCCCGATTTTCAAAACAGACTAATGGCGTTCTGACTAAGATCTCATATTATACAAAAATGATTCACCCAAATGTGTTTATGAAAACATTTTAAGTGATAAATGTGCCATGCAGTTGCTGAATCTGTCTTCATTTCAGATTGACAAAGGTCAGTTTAAAAGATATTCGTCAG
>JACXGM010016084.1:0-20800 GCA_016801145.1 Umbra pygmaea
GACACTGATCGCAAATCGTCTGTTGAGCACTAGCACTCTCTGGTCACTTTATGCTCTCTACATCTGATGTAGCAGAATTCAAATGCACCTTTGAAAACAATTTTCCATGCCAATTCTATAATGCATACTGCTTCTACTGTTGAACTTTTTCCAGACCACTGCTCAGTACAGAGCGTTTTATTATTATCATTATTACTATCACTATTATTACTATTGTCATTCCTATTTTAAAATTCTATATTGTTGTAATTCTTGTTTTTAAGCCCACTGCATAGAATCGCCGAGCCATGTCAATAAGAATTTCTCTGCATAGGATGATGTATGTTGTTCAATGCATATGATAAATAAACCACTTTTGACTTTTTTTTTACTTTGACTTTTGAGAGGCACAGAATCCAAGTAGCTTGAAGTCCAGTGTGAAGTTCCCACAGTGTGATGCTTCGGGGTGCCATGTCATCTGCTGGTGTTGGTCCACTGTATTTTATCAAGTCCAGAAGATTGTAGGGCACTTCCTGCTTCTATCAGCTGACAAGGTTTATGGAAATGCTGATTTCCTTTTCCAGCAGGACTTGGCACCTGCCCACAGTACCAAAACGACTGGTAATTGGATTGCTGACCATGGTATTACTATGCTTGATTGGCCAGCCAACAAGCCTGACCTGAACACCAAAGACAATCTATGGGCTATTTTCAAGAGGAAAATGAGAGACACCAGACCCAACAATACAGATGAGCTGAAGGCCACTATCAAAGCAACCTGGGCTTCCATAACACCTCAGCAGTGCCACAGGCTGATTGCCTCCATGCCATGTCGCATTAATGCAGTAATTCCCTCGATGCCATGTCGCATTGATGTAGTAATTTCTGTAAAAGGTGCCCAGACCAAGTATTGAGTGCATGAATTAACATATGTTTCATAAGGGCCACATTTTTGAATTATATATTCTTTACTCTAATAGTTTGAGATACTGGATTCTTGATTTCCATGAGTTGTAAGATGTAATAATTGAGATTGAAGAATAAAGACTTGAAATATGTCACTTTATGTGTATCGAATCCAGAATATATGAAGGTGTCCCTTTTTTTATTTAATTACAGAAGAAAATGTACTTTTCCATGACATATTTAGATGCACTTGTAAGGATTGTCTGACAGTAATACCTTGAGGAAAAGAGGACATTGGTTCTGAGCTTGAGGGCAGGCTGACCAGAACCAGTCAGGCAGTGGGCCAGCTTTGGCTGTAGACACAAAGTAGCCCAGGGCCAGGGGCTGTTGCAGGATGTTAGGAGCTTCATCATGGGACTCCATTCGGTCTGTACTCTGGCTCTAGAAGAGGAGAAGTTACTATCTGGCTTGCAATAGTCAATAAAGTACACTGATCAAGGCTAGTGCATACATATAGCACTATCAATCCAGCTATTTAGTTAAGTGCGTTTTAAATTCTTGTTAATTAGGTTACAAGTTTTTCTGGCTTCATCAAGGCTTTACTAAAATCCTTCTGACACCGTCTACTGACGGACGTAACGTCTGAAGGGGCATGGTGGCCTACCTTGCTGCCGTCTCCTCCCTGATGGTAGTGACTGCCGGGGGAGTGGACCGGCGAGGTGGTGGGCGAGGCCGGCAGGATGCTGATAATGTCAGGGTCTACCAGGTCATTCTCCTGGTCCAGCAGGTCAAATATCCCGATGGCATCCGACCCATCTGGACAGAAGAGTTGGAGTCTCAGAACATCCTTTACATTCTCAGGTAAGTGGAAATGTGAACAGCTTAAATAAAATCTATCATCTTCAATGAGGAAAAGACACGGATGCAGTGAAATGGAAAAGCTATTGTTGTACAGAACGGCAAAGTTCAGCAGGAAGCTGTTGACGGAGCAACTCACCAGGAATGGGGTTGAAGGCGATGTCTATGTTCGTGTCGGTGGTGTAACTAGAACTGGCCACCTGGACAAACGCTGATGTGGGGAACACCAGGATGTGGGTGCAGGAGGTGTCCTGGGGCGTGCTCAGCTGGGACGTCTGCATGTTCAATGTGGTGCTTCGGCCAAACACTGAGCCTGTCGATACAGAGTCTGGAGGGAGATGAGGAGACACAAACAACTGTATTCATAGAATCTACACTGAAAAGCATACACTATACAATCTATGCTGAACATATAAAATATACACTGTTGACATTTATAGCTAAGCTCTCACCCATTATCTGGAGCCCAGTAATAGGACTTGCTAACATGGCAACAATGAGGATCTTCATAAAATACTCAATTAATCTGTTAATTCATTAGTAACATTTAACTGATGCAGCAAATATACAAGTAGTGGCAATTTAAGTGGTGCCAATAAAAGCAACCCCTCTTTCAATTGGCCATCATCACCCAGCACTCTATTTACAGATTATAGCTATTATCGGATCTGAGTACAACCGACAATGTCTGGGTCAATGCCAAGAAAGAGAAGAAATGTAAAAAGCACATGCATAACCATAGTAGCAACTGGGCCAACATGCTTCACTGCCTCTTACCTAATATTTAGTTTTTTAACATACCGATTTCAATATAAAGCGTTATGATGAAAACGCTTTCATAATTTCAATGAATCATTCACCACAGAGATGTGTGTACGTATTCAGTGTTTGTACTAGAACCTACAGTAACAATGTTTATAGGCATCTTAACCTATCCTGGGTGTCAGTTCATTGATAACCAGCCTAGCCAAAACACTGCTCTAGAGGAACCAGTCCAGTATAAATAACCAAAACACTGGTCTAGAGGAACCATTCCAGTATAAATAACCAAAACACTGGTCTAGAGGAACCAGTCCAGTATAAATAACCAAAAACACTAGTCTATAGGGACCGGTCCAGTTTAAAGGGTAAATCAAAACACTGGTCTAGAGGGACTGGTCCAGTAAAAAGAGCTAACCAAACACTTGTCTAGAGGAACCATTTCGGTATAGTTAACCAAAACACTGGTCTAGAGGGACCGGTCCAGTATAAAGAGCTAACGAGAGAGGGACCGGTCCTGTATAAAGGGTTAAACAAAACACTGGTTTAAAGGGACCAGTCCAGTATAAAGAGCTAACGAAAACACTGGTCTAGAGGGACCGATCCAGTAAAAAGAGCTAACCAAAACACTCGTCTAGAAGTACCGGTCCAGGATAAAGGTTTAACGAAAACACTAGTTTAGAGGGACCGGTCCAGTATAAAGAGCTAATGAAAACACTGGTCTAGAGGGACCTGTCCAGTATAAAGAGCTAATGAAAACACTGGTCTAGAAGTACCGGTCCAGGATAAAGGTTTAACGAAAACACTGGTCTAGAGGGACCCATCCAGTATAAAGAGCTAACGAAAACACTGGTCTAGAGGGACCTGTCCAGTATAAAGAGCTAATGAAAACACTGATCTAGAGGGACCGGTCCAGTATTAGGGGCTAACGGAAACACTGGTCTAGAGTGAACGGTCCAGTAGTAAAGGCTAACGAAAACACTGGTCTAGAGGGACCGGTCCGGTTTAAAGTGTTAACCAAAACACAAGTCTGCAGGGACCGGTTTATCCTCTCATGTACATCAGTAGACTCATATTTTACACTTAAAGTATCATGGTCCATCCCAGTCACTTTAAAATAACCCATTGATCTAGAATGCCATCACGTCAAAGAAATCAATGCAGTCTGAAAACCAGATATTTATGATGGAGACAAGCAGTGTCCTCAGATAAATCAATCAGATAACGACCAGAAGACATGTATTATGATAGGTTGCCACAATCCATCCATACACCCCAGCTCTCACACACACACACACACACACACACACACACACACACACACACACACACACACACACACACACACACACACACACACACACACACACACACACACACACACACACACACACACACACACACACACACACACACACACACACACAGACACAGACACAGACACACACAAAATACCTGGCATGATGACAAAAGAGCCCTGGGGCTCCACTGCGACCAGGCAGGCACTAAGGATACTGGGAGTGTCAGAGGAAGAGATGCCACACATGCGACACATCTCCTTCAGACGGCGACTGAGAGACTGCAGGTTCCTTCTGCTTAGCAAAATACTCCAGTCTGAAACACAGAGAAGACAGACATAAGAAAGAGAAAAAAGTTAATCAACCAGTAAGGTAAGATAAAACAAACAGAAATATTAAACACTGGATTACTGTTGTTCTCACCTCTCAACTCGCCGTGTCCCATTCTGCCCAGTCGACCAATCACTACCCTCCATGGCACTGATGTCATCTGTACTAGACCCAAGCACCAATCCCAAAGCTTCTGCAGGCCCAACCTCCGGGCAGAGCCTTTTTTCCTCCGCGCTCTGTATACAAACACACACAGATTAGATAAGTACTTTACATGGCACATAATACTCACATTATAGGCCGATGCCTTTTTAGGCTGTGTGCATAAAGATATGCACACAGCCTAAATTAAAGACCAATGCCGTCTTCAACTTTTTATTAGTAGCTTTTAATGTAAAAAGGACACCTTTTAAAAACATGTACTGTATATGCAATGTCCTGAAACTTAGCCATCCCAGTACACTTATTAACTTTGCTGTGAAAAATAAAATTTGCGGATGCCTTTTTGGTCCATACTCAAATGATCCTCAGGTTAATAGCTGTAGGTGTCTTTATGTAGATAGCATATTGAAAATGTAAATTGTTTTCTTTCACAATTTTTTGGGACAAAATTCTGAAGAGTGAAAGGATAATCCCCTCTCAACAACCAATAGACTGGTGCCACAAGGAACAACATATGGTAAATTAACCAGGTAAAACTTTTACTATAATGTATCATGTTATTCATCTATTTCAAAATGATTGAATATAGATATATATATATATATCTATATATATATATAGAATATATATATATATATCTAAATAATGGAACCAGATTTCCTTTCTAACCAGTTTAGTTTTAAAGAGGATGACAACTGGTCAAAATTCAGCAACCATGTACTTGTTCACGCAAAGGATATCTTACAAACAACCCATTGCAAAGACTAACAAAACGGTGTCCTGTGCACAGACACTGAGAAAGCAACCATATTGATTAAATTACTATAGCATACTATAAGCATGTTCGCTTTGGCTAAACTGTAACTTTTGCAGCTGGCAACTTACAGTTCAGAGTGAAACATTGTGTTGTTACCTGGAAAATCGAAAAAGGAAAAGGAAAACCCGACACAATGAACACTGTGTGGCAGCTAGAGAAAATCAGCTAGCTGCAAAATGGCGGTTTGCTGCCTCTAGATGGTGTTGAAGGTGATGGTTGTGTGCTGCCTGCAGCTCCCACCTGTTGGGCACATCGATGCTGATGATGCACGTTTCCAGCAGCTCTCCATACAGGTCGGTGCATGTGGCCAGAAGCCAGCGCTGATCATGGGACAGGCAGTAGCCCACAAACAGAACGTTGTATTTCTGAGAGGCCTCTCCGAAAGTCTCCCCCAGCTCCGTCTGCTTGTCCTTGGTAGGAGCCAAGATGAAGGGCGGAGCGTAGAGACGCAAACAATCTGCTCTCTGTCGGATGGAGAGAGGGGTCTAGGGTTAGAGGTTATATAAGTGTTAAAGATGGATTTTCTAGGAGGTACATTAAGCAATCTATGTAAATTAGAGCCACCGGCAGGCCCGAGCTTTTTGGTGGCCCAGAGTTTATATAGCTTTGTTTAGTCGTCCCGCTGTGGCCCTGGTCACTCAGGTGGTAAGTAGAATGCCAACATTCCACCAGTGTTTCTTTATAAACATCACTGTCTCTAACCCCCAGTTCTCTCCAGTGGGTACTGAGGGAATGTAATGGGGTGTCTGGAGAGGCCCCAGACTGTAAACCTGCAGCCTGGATCCCATTAGGGAGGTCTCAGGAAGCTAGCCAAGCAGATAATAGGGATGGAAACTAGAGAGAAGCAAGAGGGTTATAAGTTCCACTGGTCTTGTTCCAGGACAAAGACGGTCAGTTTAACACTCTCCATCTCAGTCACCCCCATACAATGACCTGTGAGAATTCACACAGGGGAAATTGAGTCGGAAATAGGACGCGGGAAGGAAATCCATGCTTTCAGATGTCACTGTCTTTTCTTGCTTGTTACCCTAGACAAAAACTCTTGTAAACACAAACTGAGGAGGACCTAGCTTGTTGGTATCAGAATAGATGTTGATGATGTTGATCTCCAGAATGTCGGCTGGTCATTGAACCTGCGATCAAACAAAAATTCTTGAACATGAGTATTCAACTGACAAACTAAATTAACAATTGGAATATTCTATTTCTTTAACATTAGCCATAAGCACTTGAGCATGATGTCTCTAACCAACTCTCCTGTTATCTCTGTCAGAACGATCTATTTGACCCTGACCAGACAACCTTCAAAACGGCTCACTTAACTGATACCACTTTCCTTTGTGTAACAGAGGCTCTTTCTCCGCCATTCTCATCCCCCCCAGATCTAATCGCTGCCTTTGATACCAAACATCAGATTATCCTCTACACACTATCAGGCTCTACAAACTCTTGGATTGCGTCCTATCTGGCAGGCACCTGCTACCAGGTGACATAGAGAGAATCTGTTTACATTTACATTTTAGTCATGAATCAGACACTCTTATCCAGAGCAGCTTTCTGTTAGTGTTTGCCCTACAAGCTCTCACTACTAAGTCACGCAGGACTTTGATTCAAGTAATCTCCTCTTCTCTCTCTTTACCAAGTCACTTGGTTCTGTCAAATCCTCACATATCGCCTATCATTGGTTTGTGTTTCACAATTAATTATCTTTTGGGTTTTCTCATTCTGACAAACGTGGTGACTCACAAATGTGCCACCACACCTCAAGCTCAACCTTGACAAGACAGAGCTGCTCTTCCTCCTGGGGGAGGTCTGATCCTCACTGAACTCCCTTGTTTACCCATGTCTATATCTCCTCACTGAAAGAGGAGTGTGATAACAACCAGAAATGCACTGTATGTGCTTTCAGAAGACAGACTGTTCACTGGGAACTACTGCAATGAAGCAGGTCTTAGATTTCACTAAATTGGGGAAAAATAAAACAAGGTGAGAAAACCAGGTTCAAATAATGTATCAAGATGTTAGGCACCTCTGGGTTCTTTAGTGAAGTGTTGATGGCTAGACCGGGCCCGAATCCGGTCAGTGACTTGACATTGGTGGATCCGGGGAGGGGCCGTCTGCACTGGGAAAACACTGAGAAGGCCAGAGACTTGAGGTGTTGAACATAGATATGGCGCTCCTCACTCCTGACTGGCTGGAGAAGGTACTGGCATGGGATGATCTGTGAGGAGAGGTGAATACAACATGTCAACATACACCTCCTACCATTACAATACAATGTGATTTTCATGCTACTCCTGTACCACCTGCACTGTTGGATGTATATGGAAATAAAACATGTGAAAGAGCACATCTTAATGCCACCAAACATTCTTTTGTAAGCACACACAGATGTTTGTTGAAGTTACCTGTACAGAGACAGAGTTGCGGATGTGTGGGGGAAGAAACTGAAGCATCTCCAGGTAGCAGCGCAGCAAGCCAAGGGTCCAGACATTCGATCCTGCCTCCGGCTCCTCATAGGTGAAGGGGTCCACCATGTACACCATAATGGCGGGGGGATACGTGAGGGCGTGGGACTCTCCGTCTGTCGGCACACCCACCTTCTCTCTCTCCATGGTGCTGGGGAGTGGGGAGAGAGGTGGGGGGGTAAGGACGAGGATGGTGTCTCCCTCGGGGCAGACATTGAAGTACCTCAAGCACACCCCTGTATCGGCTGTTGTTTATGCAGTAGAGCTCAGATGATGTCTTGAGATAATTCTCAACAATGGAGTATCCAAGAGCCACCCGACTTCTACTGGCAGGCAGAGATAGTCACTGGTGATATCTACAAGCTAACCACTTTTAGCACTGACTGATTATGTTTTTTATTATTATTATTAATATTATTATTTCAAATATAATTTAAAAAACATATTAAAGCACTCAAAATTAAGTGTACATTTTTTTCTAATGTATACAGTTGCAATCAAATTAATTCGACACCCATTACAAATCGGGTTTATGGTAAATATTTACAGACTTTCAGCTGTTGCAATTAACCACTCAAACAAAAGCATTTGAAATAACTCAACACAATGAATATATAAAGTGGTTTCCACAAATTCAACTGCAAATGCAACTCATAATGAAAAATATTCATCCCGTGAACCGAATCCCTCACAACAGCACAAATATGCAAAACAGGTGTCGTCTCATGCACTCCTGATGCAAATAATCAAGGTCTTTATTAGTTGCAGCAGGTGTGTTTGAGCTGGAACACATGAAATACCTGAACTGGCTATGGGTTTATTGAGTGTCACGTTTGACTGCATGTGAGAAACATGGCCAAGTCAAAAGAATGATCCGAAAAGTTAAGGAAAGAGATCATCGCACTTCACAAACAAGATACAAAAAGATAACGAAGGCACTGAATGTTCCCAGAGACACTGTTGGAAGCATACTTTGCAAGTTCAAAGTTAAGGGAACTCTAGGTACACCACCTGGATGGGGTAGAAAAAGGAAGCTGTCAACTAGATGGCAGTTTGTAAAAAACAATTGAGTGACTGCAAAAGACCTGCAGCAAGACTTGGTGGTAACAGGCACTGAGGTTTCAGTGAGCACAGTAAGGCGCATACTAAACGCAGAATATTTCCATCCCAGAACTCCAAGACGTATAGCACTACTGAGCCAAAAGCACAAGAAAAGTCGGCTCTAATATGTTCAAAATCATATAAAGAAGCCACAGAGGTTTTGGGATTCTGTTCTGTGGAGCGATGAAACAAAACTTTGGAACCTTTTGGCCTGATAGATCAGCAGTATGTCTGGAGGAAGAATGAAGGATATGCTGAAAAGAACACTCTGCCCACAGTCAAGCATGGTGATGGTTCTGTGATGCATTATCACAGAGGTGGGGCTGCTATGCATTATCACAGAGGTGGGGCTGCTATGCATTATCACAGAGGTGGGGCTGCTATGCATCGTCTGGCACAGGAAACCTGCAGCATGTGGAAGACAAGATGGACTCTGATGTATCAGTGTATCATTGAAGTATCAGAAAATCAGAGGAGAAAACATCATTCCGTCTGTGAGGAAGCTGAAGCATGGGCATCATTGGACCTTCCAACAGGACAATGATCCCAAGCATACCTCAAATTCCACCAAGGCTTGGTTGCAGAAGAAGTCCTAGAAGATTCTCCAATGGCCATCATAGTCACCTGACTTGAACCCCATAGGAAATCTCTGGTGGGTTTCGAAGAAGGCAGTTGCAGCACGCAAACCCAAGAACGTTAATGAACTGAAGTCCAGTGCTCATGAAAAATAGGCTACGGTTCGTGACGAACGCTGCCAGAGTCTGGTGTCTGGCTATGCATCTCGTTTGTAGCAGGTCATAACAGAAAAAGAGTGCTCAACTAAGTACTGAAGATGTTTGCCATGAAGGGGTTGAATAATTTTGAGACGGGATGTCATTATCAGTTGCATTTGCAGTTGAATTTGGGGAAACCACTTGAAGAATTTGTTGTGTTGAGCTATTTCAATTGCTTGTTTTTTATTTGTTTATTGCAAAAAATTGAAAGTTTGTACATTTTGACAACAAACCCGATTTGCAATGGGGGTTGAATAATTCTGATTGCAACTGTAAGGGTTACTCATTCTCAGGTGGCCAATATTCTAAAAAGTGGCATATCCTGCAAAATGTTCGGAGGGTTGTGAATAACAAAAACATTCCAAGTGGTGATAACATGGTTGTACCGAATCATACAGAAAAAGTGACGATATCTTGCATAATTTTTAACGTCATTTTCAGCAGACAGAGTTGTCCAAATGAGAAAACCTTTGGCTAAGGTATTGATTTCTGCCAAAACAAATGCACATTCCTGCGTGTTATAAAACCTTTGACCGGCAGTGTATAAACACTGTACACTTTCAGTCATATTTCAATATAAATTCAACTTGTATGTATGAGTGGACATGGGCCCTGCTCATAGACCGTATACAGCACAAGGACGTTGCTATCGATGCTTGAAAGTGGCCCCTCTGGCATCTGCCCAAAATCCAGACTGGCCAGTCCGTCGCTGTTTATCTCCGATTTTAAAATCAAAAGGAGCATAATAACATTTTTTACATCAGTCTGTATTGCAGAAGAGTTAACACTAGCAATTGAGACCATATAATCATTATGAAAATGTTTACTGAGGTAATAAATCAATTGAGAATTGGCTGACATTCTCATAGACATCTACAGAAACCAAGCTCTTTTGCAACCACACGTTGAAATCAGATAGAATGCAGGTTGCTTCACTTTGCCAAACCAGATGCTAGCCCCGTGGCCCTGCTGGTGTACCTACCTCTCTATTGGTTCGGTGGGTGCCTGGGCCTGGCTGGCTGGTTCTCCCCCAGGGAGTCCTGTGTTTTGGGCTCCAGCCTGCTGGCCCAACTGCCCACCTTGATCGGCACCACCCTGGCCCTGGTTCGACACACCCATGGTCCCAAATGGAGGAAAGGAGCTGGGCTTGACAGACTGCATCCCACTGCTGGGCTGGCTGCCTGATGCTGCCATGTTGTTGGCACTGTTGGCTAAACCTGTGTTGTTGCTAGGCACGCTGCTGTTGTTGTTAGGGAGGGAAGGGCCTCCAGGGGTAGCTGAGTTTTGTGGGCCGGCTGAGGGGGTGGAGGAGGAGCCGGAGGATTGCGTAGATGAGGATTGGTTTGAGGCGGGAGTGGGTGTGGGCTGTGTGAGAAGAGAGCTGTCTAAAGGCTGTGCTGCGAGGTATGGAGCTAAGGAGATAGAATGAAAGATCCGATAGATAGATGAGAGACAAGCACATAGCACAGGTCAAAAGCAGTTAAACTTTCCACAAAATATCTTCATACAATGTGAATGACCTAGCAATACACTTTAGGCATAACTAATTATAACAAAACTTCTAGAAACCAAAATTTGTTTTAGAGAAGAAAATTTAAACCAAGTTCTTAGTGGCAGGGTATCAGAAAACCTGCCCCATCCTTGTGGAACCTACCTAGGTCGTGGCGACAGACTTGTGCGTAGAGCTTAAGCTTTGCGAAAGCGTCACTGTTGCCGGCAGCTTTGAGGAACCAATCACTGACAGGCTGCTCTGCTAGCTTCTTGGCGGCTGCTCCTCCCACTCTAACAATGCCATCCGGGTGGCCTTTCGAGATGGGCCGGTGTTGGCCGAGACGACATGACTGCAGGGCACATTTACATTTTAGTATTTAGCAGATGCTCTTACACAGCAAGGCAGAGGGTTGTTCAAAGACACAATAACATATTTTCCCCCAAAATTGAACAAGCATTCTTTGGTTACATTTAATGTTATATCCACTAGTCTATCTGCCTCCTGACATGCTGGTTAGAAACCACAACAACCATATGGTGCTCTAGTATGTTACTGGACAAGACAGGCACTGTAGAAGTGTAGCATGGATTCTAACTAGTGTTGTGAAATGATTAAAATATTTAATCATGATTAATCGCATTAATGTCATAGTTAACTCGCAGTAGGGCAAGCCGAACGGCGAATTAATCGCACATTTTTATCTGTTCTAAATCTTGATTTCTTTTTGTCCCATAATTCTTTTCTCATTTTAATGCTCTTATCTACATAAAAATTGGCTTGCTTTGTGCAAATGTTTTTTTATTGAAAACAACATTGGCATACTGTCTGAAGTCATCCATTGTCGCCTGGCTTTGACGAGGTGGCGGAGAATTTGCATCAGCTGTGTGCTTCGCCATCAAGTGATATTTCAGACTGGACGTGCTGCAATGATAGCTCAGTTCATGACCAAACACACAGATCACTATGGTCTTGTCAATGGAACCATTTGGCAACTTTTTAAAAGTGAACTTTCTATTCAAAATTTTATTGGCATCCATTTCGGCATCTCGCGCTTGCCATCCACTCAAAACGTAACGTAGCCTACTACTCTTTGGCCAGCTCGCAACGCAAGCCCAAACAAATGTGTTTGCGGTGTCTATTGTTTTTTTTCTCGCTCTAGCTAGATCCGGTGTGGTGTTGTAGTTAATCTAACGTTACTAGTTGTTGCAACAGCATGTGAAAAAAACTACAAAGTTTGCTAGGCCAATTGTTGTGAACTGGATTTGCGTTAATCGCGCAATAAAAAAATTTACACCGTTAAAATGGGTTTGCGTTACCGCCATTAATAACGCGTTTAACTGACAGCACTAATTCTGACAATATCTGAGTTAATTTATTATAATTTAACAATAAATTCTTTGAATATACTTTTCCATTGGATTTAAACTAACTTCCCAAACTGTAAATGCAAATTGACCACAAACTGGTCCCTCATCTAGAAGTGTATTAATGATCTAGTCATTAAACCAACCTTCTGCTTCCCCCTTAAAAATAACACCCTGTCTCTGTCATAGTAAACAGACTGTTATTGTCCAGCATTACCTCGTAGACAGCCGTGAGATCCCTAAAGAAGCTCTTGGCCCCCTGGAGCAGGGCCTCGTTGTCGGGACAGACCACCAGGTAGCCCACATCCCTGTGAGAGCCGAACGGGTCCAGGAGCAGCTTCTCCCAGTAGGGCAAGCCGAACGGCGAAAGCACGACAAAGTCATACTCATAGCCAACCAGGAAGGTGGGGATGGGTAGGGGCTCCGGAGACTCGTCTGTGCCTGGTGGGGGGAAATAGGGGCAGAAGGAGAGAGACAGGAAGGTTAGAGAGTTCTTATAGAAGGAAGCTTCCGATCTGCTTGCAAACACACACTGCATGGTACCTGCCTACGTTGGTCTTAGGAAGTGTTGCCTTACCGTAGGAGCCCCGTCCAGCCATCTTGTGGAACTGCTGCCAGGTGAGGGGTCCCTGAACACCCCAGGAGCGCACTGTCCTCTTCTTCTGGATGGCGTCCTGGAGAACAGGCTGGAGGGACAGCAGCACGCGCAGCACGTCCTGGGAGCACAGAGTACTGACATCCACGGCTGGGGAATGGAGGGCGGTTAGGGAAAACGCACAACTGACCAATACACTAGAAGATACATACTGATAACTGACAGAAAAACTGCTAACTGGTTTAATGAAGGCTGCAGACTAAAGCTGTATAGATGCAAGGAATAATGTATTAGACTTGGATAAATTGGAGCAACAACAGAATGCTTGTCCTACCTTTGTGTTTGGCCCAGTGGTGCAGACAGGTGCTCTTAACTAGGCCTTCGTCCACCTTGCCTCCAGACATGTTGTCCATGAACTGCCGTCCGTGTTCCAGGGCCATGTAGCAGTCGCTGTGGTAGTCCCTCTCCTCCACCCTAACGCAGGCAGGCACGGTGCCAGGCCCCACCCCCCGTGCCGCCACGCCCTCGGCCTCCACCCCGGAGATGGGAGAGAAGGGGTTGGTGCACTGGTCCTGTAGAAGTAGGATCAGCTCATCTGGAACGTGTTCCCCCCGGCCCTGTCCGCCTTCCCCCGTCCTCTCCAGGGAGTTTTGCCGCAAAACCTCGAAGCGCTTCTCCGCCTCTCGGCTGACGTCCGAGCCGCGGCCGATGATGTCAAGCTCGTCCTCCAGGAAGAGTCCGGAGCCGTTGCCGTAGCGGCGGTTGACCACAGCGCTGAAGCCGCAGGTGCACGGATACTGGGCCTCCCCCGTGGGGTCGCTGAGGTAGACCCCGACGTCGGCCCCCTTGATGTTCATGTTGCACACGCAGATGCAGCAGCTGTCGAAGTTGCAGTCCTTGAAGAGGTTCATGACAGACTCCGAGAGAATGAGAGTGACGTACAGGCTGTGGGCCTCTGGGAGGGAGGGCACCGTCGCCGGCTCCACCGAGTTCAGCGGTCGGCAGGTGGAGGGGGTGGAGGCGGGGGAGTAGAGGTCAGAGTTCTCGTACTTCAGCGATCCCTGGACGCTGGCGGGGCCCCTGGGGGTGCGTGGCGTTCGGGGGGTGCGCGGCGTCGGGGCGGAGAAGCGCGGGGTGGCCGGGGAGGGCAGGATGCCCATACCGCCGTTGCTGGGGGGGGCACTTGTAGACATAAATGGCGTGTGGGTCTGGGGGGTGTAGCTCTGGCTGTAGTCCTGGTCCATGGCACTGCCCACACTGGGGACATTACTGTGGCAACAGAAGAGATGGCAGAGGAGTCAGTCACGCAGCAGAGGACCAGAAAACAACCAGCAGTACATTTCGATACAGTATAATCACATTCATACCTCTGTTAGCCATGACATTGGTTTGTAGCGTGTGGTTTTGATGACTATGGGCACAAATCGACACATGTGACATAATACACAACAGGCAGTGGCCAAAGATCCCAGTGTATTTCTAAAGGTAGAGTATAAATACAATGCCTAAATGTAGTGTATAAATACACTGCCACAAGCAGCTCTCACAACGAGGGGCTTTAGAGGTCTACATCACATGCAGTGTGAACAGAGGCCCCGTATATTCCCCTCTTGTAAGAATATAATGTCAGAAGACAGACATTTAACATGGGCTAGTAGTATGGTATATAAGTGGTATGTGTGCAGACAGTACAGCTTAAGTGCAAGGGCATAAGGTTATATGGCTCTGTTCACATAAATGTGCTTGATACAACTGTGAAAAAACGATTATTTGAATGAAAAACAAATGTTCTTTCATGAAGAAACCACTGCAATCGGGAAGCCCAATTGCTTTTGGTACAAAACAGTTTTTTGTTTTCAAACGTATCTTTTCTGTCATCTCTGCCAATGAGTAAGAAAAGCTTCTACCCAGTCGCAGTTCGGGTGAGAGAACGCATTCAAGTTGACCATGACCATGGGTTCTTCGATTTTCCTCCAGACGAGACGCCGCAAATTGGCATAGCACTGCCCGGGATTTGGGATAGATAAGTATAATTATCTACCTTGCCAGGTTACTCTCCTGTGACCCTTTTTGTACAGATCGGGCGCCTGTAAATTAAATCACTGAAGAATGTGAACGTAATCATCCCGCACATAACCTGACTAAAGTCTTTTGTGTTGGATGAGCAGTGCAAAAAGAAATCAGACAGCTCAGCAACTCGGTTAGATAACCACGTGAGCACCCCTCACCATCCCGCATCTGTCCCACAAGGTCAGTGGAAATTGGGAGAAAAATGAAAAAAATATAATATTAAAATGCTTCATGCTTCAATAGTTACGAAAAACAACATACCATCGCTCTATCAATTATATGTTCTTAATCTGATATCCTCCTTGTTTGAGAAAGTATTATTGACAAAGCAAAGTGTGAAGTTCGAAAAAGAAGTCTGGATTTAGTTTTTTACAATATAAACCCTCCCTCAGCAATCTAAAATCAGGAATAAATGTGGGAACTGGCATGTCCTCCTCCCTGGCAGAGATGTTAAGCAAAGGTACGTTTTAACCATGCAACAGAATGTATTATACAACATTTACATGTAGTGTACCAAAAGCAACTGGGCTTCCCTGATTTGGGATTTTTCCTTTGTAAAAAAACATTAATTTTTCATGCAAATTATTGTTATTTCATAAAGCGCATTCATGTGAACAAAGCCTTTTAACCTATTGTCTTGACTCCAGCTAGCTCAACTCTGCTCTTCCTGATTGAGAGAGCTGCCTGATGAGTGACACATTCTATTAATTACTTCAAACGATTTAGGAACATGGACAAATTAATGAACTTTGTCATTGTTCCCCTTTAAGCATCACCCTAAAAATGCACCACATCTCGCTAGTATTTAGGGATGTGGGACGCCACTGAAATCAGCATAATAATTGACATTTACTTCATTAAGATTGGTAGACCTGCTAGGCTCAGTAATGACTGAATGCAAGATAATGTATATGACTTATTTAAATGTCAGAAAGAAAGTGTGCATTCCACTGACGTACTCCGCATCTGAGAGGAAATAGTTGTTTTCCAATGAAAAGTGTACTGGTAGTCCAGGTGCAATTACTTGTTGGTGAAATATGTCTATTGTGTTAACATTTTATTGACTAACAATGCGATAAAACATGTTCATCTCAAAGACGAGTTTGTTCAGAATCAGCTACATATAGCAGGTCGACTGACTAGATTTCCTTCTCATACATTCCTGTAGCGTCACAGTGCATTTCCCTGTTGAAGCCTGGCGTCCATGGACTTCGATGGGGCTGCTTTGAATAGTTTTTTTCCAGTGCTTCGAAACTAGATGGTCATTGAATAAATGCTGCGATTATGTCCTGCCCACGGATGCTCATCGTCTCTGGGGGTGAATGGAGGAGTGGGCTGGCCTGGGCTCCGGGCTTCTGCATGATGATTGGAGGGTCTGTCGAAAGACTGCATCTCCTTTTGATTGACAGCGATTTTGTACTACAAAACGTTACCGCAGCTAATCGAGCTCAGTCCCATTGCAAATTTTGCAACTCTAGTCGAAAGACAAAATGCTGCAACCCATTTCTTAGTGTTTGCTTGGCGAAATTGCTAGCCAAATGTCATCATACATTTCATACAATTATACACCACATTCTTTGGATTGCTTGGTGTTCCTTAAAGACATGGAGTTGGACAGTGCAATGCCTCAGCTTTACAAACTGTTCTCATTAGTGGCAACAATTGGAGCTACATCTGCAGGTGTAGAACGGAGCTTCTCCGGTTTAAAGCAGCTCAAGTCCTACACCCATAACACAATAAGCCAAGGCTGTTTAAGCAGCCTAGCTCTGCTGGCCATTGAGAGGACACTGGTCAAGTCACTGGAAAATATGTCTAGTTTGTCGGACAGACGTTACAGAGCATTTTCTTGAAAAGGAATGTAGGGCAATTTACGTATCTATAAATGTACAAATTTTATGATGTAGGCCAAAAAGGAGCTTCCCCTCTTTGAAAGACCAGCAGCCGCCACTGCGGTAGTCTAATCGGGTTGCAGCCTTCTCAAGTAATCCTCTGTATCACGGAGTGTGGAAAATGACCTTTGTTGACCTGAACATCGGACACCACACAAAGCCTGTCAGGGAACAGCAGACCTGGGCACACACCCAGTGTGTACGAGCTGGCCCCCACTTAGCCTTATGAACTGAGAACCAGTGCTGCAAGCAGAGCCGAGAGCAGTATTGAAAAGGTGGAAAACAGTGTGAACAGTCTAGCATGCCACATTATCTGCAATACTATTCGGTTTATATTGAAAGGTCGTCTGGTTGCTATTACACATTTTTCTGAGGTCTGTAGAAAATGGTTGATAATTGTATTTTCAAGACATATACAATACAGTGATTCATGTGAAGCGGTGTGGAAGTGTCATCTAGTCCCAGCGCTCGGAGAACCTTCCTCTTCAATCACTACGCTCACTGAACTCTTCGCTTCAGCTCCGCTCTGCCTCAATCAGCCATGCATGAGGAACGCACTCCTCAGGGGGCCCAGCGACAAACCCAGAGCGAGAGTGTGTGTGTACACACTTGCGTGCCAGCTAGTGACCATAACCTGTAAATCTAAATTACACTGCGGTTTTGGTATCCCTCAGCACAGATAAGCATTACGAATTGTAAGGAATCCTTGGAGCGGCTGGAAAAATCTCCATTGGTTCCACAGGATTTAGAGGGACAGTGTCCAAGCAGATAGACAGTGCTCACGTAGTTAGAATGCCCAGCAGCCAGCAAGGATCCCTGTGACTCTTATAGAGATTGATTGGTTGGTTTATAGATTTCCTCTATCAGACAGAAAATGCACAGTCACACAAATAACAGGAGAGGAGAGAAGTTCTTAAGAAATGAGAAGAAACATATTTACCTGTCTTTGTTGAGGTAAGCCATGGTGGGCACATGGGGGTGGTTGAGGATCTCCAGCTTGCCCACGCTGGTCCAGCTGGGTCTGTAGATGCATTCTTCTGGTAGCTTGATGGGGGGCAAACACTGGCTGGGCAGGGCCTTCAGCGGGGCAAACATGGAGCAGCCCACAAATGCCTGACACAGATCAGGCTTGTAAACAAATGAGAAGTCCTAAAGGGGGGGAAAGGGGGGTTAGGCCATGTGCTGGTCCAGTGAATTAGTCATAGATTATTTATTCATATTTTATGTTATTAGCAGGCACACTTATTCAGAGTGACTTACAGGACCAGTTAAGGTTAACTGCCTTGCTCAAGGAAAGAGAATGTCATCTTTCACCTTAAAGACGCAGTCTGGGATTGTGTTACACATCCAGTTTTGGGCTGTGTGTAATTTGTTGTTTATTTGTGCATAAACTCTGATTTTAATCACTATAATACCTCAGTTAACCATGACATTACAGTTTAGAAGTGGTTTTGATGAAATGGAATACAATACATGACATATTACACAATTTTCTGGGACCCTTTTTAGCTCAAATCCACCAGTTTAACAACCAGTGGCCAAAATCGCAGACTGCATCGTTAACTATTCGTTCACTGGTCAGACGCCACAAGGTAAACTGTCTTCCCATTTCTTTCTGCTTTGACATTCGGAGCCAAAATTCATTTTTTCACTAACCTTGATTTCCTGGGGTTTGGGACTGCAGAAGCTCTCTTCGACTTCCATCTTGAAGTGACCCCCAAGCGTACCCTCCAGGTGGTTCATACCATGTCCAGACTCCATGCTGCCATAATCCTTGCTGCCCATGTTCATGGGGGAGTAGCCCATGATGTGCTGCTCTAGGCTGGGGGGAGTGGGGAACATCTGGTGCAGGTCTGCTGAGCCTGGAGGACAGGGGAGGTGATGACAGAGAGAAGCTGTGAGAGACTATGGATGAGTCATGACTCCCAGAGGTACTACCACCAATGTGGATTGTCCCTAAGGCAGTCTAGCTTCTACAGGTAGGCACAACAGTTTGAGAGTCTAACTGCCAGCCATCCAGCACATTGTTAGTATCTGCAGAGCAGTGAAAGAGGGAGATAACAACAAGGTTGAGATCTGTCTGTAAGAAGATGACCAAGAATGCTCACACACTGGCTGTGAATGCTGTACAGATTACCACCACAAGGGGGTGCAACATAGGTAAAAAACATTTATGGGGCTCCATGTCTGAACAATCAGTGATCACTAGGGATAACTTTAGCCACACTTATGATGGTGTATGATGTTTATGTGCATTAGTCTTAGACCCTTAAATTACTTGACAGTGGGGGAAGTTCATCTTGTATTAAGGGATATGGCTAGTCCAATCTATGAAAAACAGTGTCCTTTCACTATATGCTAGACCAGGCATCTCCATCCTTTGTCCTGGAGATCTACTATCCAGATTGTTTTCAATTCAACCCTAATCTAGCACACCTTCTGATAATAATTAGCTGGTTGATACGCTAAATCAGGCTACTTTATGTGAAGTTGGAGTGAAAACCTACATGATGGTAGTTCTCTAGGACTATGGTTGGAGACCCCTGTCTAGGCTGTATCCTGCCTACCTTGAACAGTACAAAAAGAAAATTCTAAGCCTAAACTAATCCTCTTCTGATATTTCACATAACATGTTTCCTCTTCATGTTTAAACACCACATTGGCCAAATCGTGATTAAACCAAATAATCAGTTACAAAACAAAAATAAAACAAGAACAACACATGTAATTATTACACAAATTTAAGCAACTGCTGGAAGTTTAGTTTAACCTTTATTTTACCAGGCAAGTTGACAGAGAACATGTTCTCATTTGCAGCAATAGCCTGGGGAGAAGGGGGGAGAGGGTAATGAATGAGCCAATTGAAAGACAGAGATGATTAGGTTGCCATGATGGTATAAGGGCCAGATTGGAAATGTGTCCAGGACACCGGGGTTAACACCCCTACTCTTACAAATAGTGCCATGGGATTTTAGTGACCACAGAGGGACTCTATATATTACAGACTCTATATAAAACAGACTCTATATAATACAGATTCCATATAATGGGAATCAGGCCATCCTCATTCATAAAAACTGACCTAGGAGCTGTGTGACCAGCTGACTTACTGATACAGGAGACAGGATCCAGAGTAGTCGGCTTTGGTTCCTTGTTGGAAAATATTTCATCTGTTCCATTCAACGCCCGTCTGGAACCAGGCTATTGAATACAGACAGACACATGGCAAAAATTATATTTACTCTCTATGAGGCGAACTGGCATCATTTCTGCTAGACATCATGAATCAATATGAAGTTAATGAGTTATTTTACATCAACAATAACAAAGGCCATGCAGTGGCAGTTTGGAGAACCATGTTAGCAGTCTGAAACTCAGTGTGTTGTTCTGTATTACAGCCAGACTGTTTTAACACAGCCAGTCACACAGGGACCACTGAGAGGCTGGGCAGGGACCAAGAAACAGAGGGAGAAAATAGGGGCTTGATATCCCCTAGTCAACAGAGGGGAACTGAGGAGTGTTCTGTTGTACCGGAGGCTGGAGAACACAAGCCCTTTTGAAGGCTTGTGGAACCTAACTGACTGTTACAGTGCAATGTGTGCTAGGATGACGTATGAGCCCCAGTCGCTGATGTACTGCATGTAGACAGTACTCTAACTAATGGGACATTTATTGTGGTTTAGTACAGTGGACAGGCTGTAAAGCTGCCAGGATACACTTACCGAAGGCTCGTCAGCATTACACACACACACACACACACACACACACACACACACACACACACACACACACACACACACACACACACACACACACACACACACACACACACACACACACACACACACACACACACACACACACACACACACACACACACACACACACACACACACACACACACACACACACACACACACACACACACACACACAGACA
>JACXGM010016085.1:0-20777 GCA_016801145.1 Umbra pygmaea
AAATATACCGGCTGTCTGTTTTGCATCTGCAACGTGTTCTTCATTTAAAATGACAACCCTTGGACATTTATGGTGACTGTGATATTAACTTGCGCTTTCATTTTTTCATGTACAGAAACGTATAACGCTATCGTATTGGGAAGCATATTATATTTTATTGGCTATAATTAATCATGCTCCTGATGCATTATAGCCGACAAAAAAAGGTTACCTTAAAAACAACACACAGTGATTGACAACAAGCATTTTATTTTCGGAGAGGACCGTAATGGTAATTTAAATGAAATGGGAGCGCTCGGCAGTTATTGTATAGTTAGTAACATAACGCATAGCAAGCGTTATCAACATTTTGTTTCGTGTTAATGAAATATAGCCCTTATTTGCAATAGGCCTCCTGTAAGCAACAACCTTGTTCCAGATTGTCACTGAGTGTTTTCATTCTATAATTTGACAACTCGGTAAACACTGCATCAAGGCTATTTTCCTTTGATTGAAAACAGAAAGTGAAAACGTCTGCAATGAATTTTCTGCGACAATATTTTGGTTGGTGTGGACTTTACGTGTGTGAAAATGAAAGTGAAACCAAACGTCGACACAGCTTTATGAAACGAACTAGTTTCATAGTATCGTTTAGTGTGGACTTTGCACCCGAGTGAACTTGTACACAAAGCTGGTGCACCCGGCAGCTGTTGTTGATCTGTTCTGTATGCTGTTTAGACATTAAAACAAATCCGTGAAAAAAAAACGTTTGTATATTTAACGGGTTACAGACACTCGTCAATTTAATTTCTTTATTTAAAGCCAATTGAATCTTATAATCTGATCAGTTAACGGTTAATAATCGGTTAACGAGTTCCGGTTGTCGGTCAGGAAAATTACCCGAAATGAGCATCCCTAGTCCACACTCAAGACTCCAACCTCTCCACAACGGCAAAGACCAGAGAGCTGTGTAAGGACAGCTTGGTGAGAAGGCAACAACTGTTGGCGCAATTATTAGAAAATGGAAGTTCAAGATGATGGTCAATCTCCCTCGGTCTGGGGCTCCATGAAGGATCGCACCTTGTGGGGCATCAATGATCATGAGAAAGGTGAGGGATCTCCCCAGAACTACATGGCAGGACCTGGTCAAAGACCTGAAGAGAGCTGGGACCAGTCTCAATGAAAACCATTAGTAACACATTACGTCGTCATGGATTTAAATCCTGCAGCGCACGCAAGGTCCCCCTGGCTCAAGCCAGTGCATGTCCAGGCCTGTCTGAAGTTTGACAATGACCATCTGGATGATCCAAAGGAATGGGAGAAGGTCATGTGGTCTGATTAGACCATAAAGCTCTACTTGTCTCAACTCCACTCTTCGGGTTGTACTCATCCTTCTTCCTGCAAACACGAAGAACACCATCCCAACAATGAAGCATGAAGGTGGAAATATCATTCTTTGGGGATGCTTTTCAGCAAAGGGGACAGGACAACTGCACCGTATTGAGGGGAGGATGGATGGGGCCATGTATCAGATACAACCACCTGCATGGTCATAAAAAGCCATGATGCTAACCCAATACGTAATGACGCGCAATGGCTGATCTTGCGCTGTTAGAAGATGTGGCAAATGGAAGGATTCGGAGGGAACGCATTTCCAGACAGCAAGAAGACTTGCTGGCAAACGAGGACGCGTGGCTTATGAGCCGGTTCCGATTTCCTCAGGGCATCCTGTTGGACCTCTGTGCTCTATTGGGCCCAGCGTTACAGAGGAGCACTCGGAGAAACCACACCGTGCCAGTCCCACTTCAAGTCCTTACAACACTTGGATTTCTGACGACTGGCACTTTCCAGAGGGAATTGGCTGACAGGTCTGGGATTTCACAGCCAACCCTTAGCCGGGTTATGCCAGACGTGTTAATAGGTTTAATTGGTGTGTCACATTATTACATAAAGTTTCCTTACACTGCGGGTGAACAGGCAAACAAAAAAGCGGTTTCCGTAATCGGTGCTATTGACTACACTAATGTTGCCATAATAAGGGCACCAAATGAGAATGAAAATGCTTTCGAGTAATAAAATCGATCAATGTCCAAATAATTTGTGATGCAGACATATTGCTGTAATGTAACCAATTTTCCCACACCCGTGGCAGACACACTTTCGCGATGAAGCGCTAGACGCTTTGACATAGACTGATATCTGACCACTTTCTATTTGGGCCATGGTCCGACTTCTTACAGCGTCTGCAGCCTTTTTCCACTCCAACGCCTTTTTGGGATTAGTAATAGGTACACTTTGCCTTTCAAACAACATTTTCCTCCTCTTTTCCATCTCGCCAACAATATTTTCTACTTCACATTGAGTGAAGTTTCTTTTCCTCTCTCCTTTTGCCATGATTTCGCAATCAATGAATATTAAATTTTGGGGCGTTTCACTGACTATTTATGGGCAATTACAGGCGTGACATGCAGCTGCAAAACCTGCACCACATTTAGAGTTGATTGTGATTTATGAAGGGAAAACGGCGTAGGACGTGCGTGCACACGGTTTTATAAATCTGAATATTTCTTTGCGTACGCACATACTATATTTTGTCCATACGGCACTTCTGGCGCAAATCCACTGCAAAGTTTCATGAGGCCCCAGGGAACCGCCAAACATAACGTGAATAAAGTTAATATTTTTAACAACACATTACTTTGTTAGTGAACATTATTTCTGCCGGAGACACTAGATTGGCAGGTTGTCATTGACGACGATAACAAAACCCATGATCCCACGCTACTTCCCAACATCATCCAAGTACATCTTTTGCTATTGTTTTGATTGAGAGACCCCTAGCGGCCAAAAATACATATTGTACGTTTAATAGAACAAGTGACATGTATTACTATTGTGTCGCATGCATTACATTTTCTAAACATGCTTTGCATTGTTTTTCTCTGAGGTATCAAACTGATGTCACCCACCAAAGAACAGCTGTTTTTGTGTATGGGATAGTAACAAATTTGTAAGACAAATTTGACAGGTCAATTCATTTATTCTTTAAGTACAAAATAAGTATTGGTTGCCGATTTAATTAATCATTAATGGTCAGTCCATTATGAAAAGGAAATATATATTTGAGGAGTCGCAGAGTATTTAGTGTATAATTTGAGAAGAAAATTTGTGTTTTACAAATGATATGCTGACTAGATCACTGAACATTAATCTACAATGAGACAGAAGGAAAACATCTGGCATTGGACCACTGCTGTGAAACAAGCACTATAACGTGCATTAGGATCATGGTAAAACATCTACAGTACTGTACACTTGTCCCATTATAAATAGAGTCAAGCTCCTGCATGTATATACCTGTTGTGATTCAGCACACATACTCCATTAAAAGCAAAACTGAAATTAGCCGTAATGCAATGAATAGGTGAAACTGACCTTTTGTCACTTTCCAATAAATGGGCAGTTCCCAAATGAGTGTAATGCAATATCAATGAACTGAGTGCAAGTTTCTTGTGACTTCTGTATTTCATACTGCTTGTATTTCACTTTTAACTGGAACTTCTAAACAGTAATATACAAATGTTTGCAAAAGTTTGGGAACCCCTCTGGTGGAAAAAGCTTAAGTTGACCTGACCTCTACATAGTACAAAAGAAACATGCCACCATCCTGCAAAATCATGATTATATTATGTATTTAATGCAAAGTAAATGGTAAGAAACAAAAGTCAACATGATACGTGCATACTCAGGTGATACTCAGCGAAAATGTCATGCAGTTGCATGAATACGTACCACTTCAGTTGACAACTCTATTACAGCGCTTTTCACTAGGTATTCAGGGTCATGTCAGCCAGGCTAATCACTCAAACATATTTGTGCTACTGAAAATGTATTTGGTCATTGTGTCAAACCAATGGTGCAACATATCTTGTAAGAAGTTTTTCTGATGGATAGATATACAGGGTTTCCCGCAGCACTTTGCTGTCAAGGTGGCCGCCTAGACAAGACCCGATTGCCGCCTTAACTGCGCAGTCCCAAAAAATTATAAACTAAGAACGTGATCACCATTGCGCATTTCGATAATGTATTTTTGCACCGAACCCGACCACCTTAACTAACACTTTTTCTGTGGGAAACCCTGTCATACACTGCTAAAACGTGCAGCATTGTTTACTGAAGCATTTCTTCAGTATTAGATTAGTAGCTCAAAGCAACGAAAGTAACGAATCACCACTATCATTGAGCAGTTAATCACATTCTCGTTCTGTTTCATTAGCACAGGTGTAGTGTAGAGCCAAGTATTACCTTTGAACAATTATTCTACCGATGCTTCGTGGAGTGACTTCTATTCAGTAGTTTATTTGAACCGGTGTTTGTGATTCTACAGCAGACTTAATTAAACACAGTGATCGTGCGCACAAAAAAAACCTGCAGGCAAAATAGAAAATAACATACGTTTAGAAGTGTTATTTATATTTATTATATTAAAAAAATGTACAAATGTAATTGAAAGACATTGCTGTCTAATCAAATTCAAACAAACTGTGTGCTGGTTACCCTCAACAAAGACAGAAAATGTCCGCTCCTGACATCAGAATTTTTTACTGTTTTTCAAAATCAACAAATTTCCAAAGTCAATGAGTAATCAATTTAAATAATCGTGATTTCAATATTCACTAAAATATTGTGATTAAGATTTCTTCCATAATCGAGCAGCCCTACTACAAATGTAGCTGTATTTCACATTAGACTTAATTAAGCACAGTCTATCATGCGCACATAAAAATGCTGCAGGCAAAATAGAAATTGATACATTTAGACGTGTTAATTTATTACATATAATGAAACTTATTTGCAAATATAATTGAAATACATTTATAATTAAATCAAATCATTCAAACAAAGTATTGCTCTGGTCATCGTCATCAAAGTCAGACAATGCATTCCAACCAAAGAGACTCAGTGTGCCTCAAGTGCAACTCTCGCTTCCAACATCAGAAAACAGGTCAGAAATTTGAGTTTCTTCTTCACTTACATGATACATGGTCAAAACATCACCCCTTGATCAAAGAGTTGCTAAACATAGACGGGAATGGGAAACAGCCACTAAGGTAGTCACAGTACACTGGCTAACTACTCAAGCCACCATATAATTTATGATGATACTCTGTTTGCACCCACAAAGAAATCAACAATTATTAGCAATGAATGTAATAGATGCGTTACATGAATATGGGATTGTAACAGATTCAGAGCATTGGTGAAGATCATCCTGCTAGCTATCCTACTTCAGCAGATGATAACGCTATTATGCCTAAATCTAACAAAATTATCAGTCATTGGGAATTTGAAATGACATCACATCGGATAGTAGCCTGTAATACTGATGGTGTAGTAATCGTTTTGATTCATTGCAATAGTCATTGTTAATTCACTACACAGCCCGTGAATTATAACCAAATGCAATTGTATTGTGTGTAAAGAAACAATAAGAGCATGTGATACCAAAAATAATAATTTAACATGTTTTATTAATAAAAGTAACAAATGTTTTTCATACTAAAGCTGTGTCGATGTTTGGTTTCACCAAACTACACTGGCGTAAAGTCCACACCAACCAAAATATTGTCGCAGAAAATTTGTCGTAGAAGTTTTCACTTTCTGTTTTCAATCAAAGGAAAGTAGCCTTGATGCAGTGTTTACCGAGTTGTTAAATTATAGAATGAAAACAGTCTGAGACAATCTGGAACAAGGTGGGAGGCAGGAGGCCTACGGCAAATAAGGGCTATATTTCATTAACACAAAACAAAATGTTAACACTTGCTATGCGATATGTTACTAACTATACAATATCTGCCGAGCGCACCCATTTCATTGAAATCACCATTACGGTCCTCTCCGAAAATAAAGTGTGTGTTGTCAATCACTGTGTGTGTTGTTTTTAAGGTAACATTATTTTGTCGGCTATAATGCATCAGGAGCATGATGAATTATAGCCGATAAAATAATATATGCTTCCCAATACAATAGTGTTATACGTTTCTGTACATGCAAAAATGAAAGGGCAAGTTAATATCACAGTCATCATAAATGTCCAAGGGTTGTCATTTTAAATGAAGAACACATTGCAGACGCAAAACAGACAGCCGGTATATTATTTCGCTCCTCATTACCTCTCTCCCCCCACCTTTTAAAACGAAGTGCCAAGCTCTGGTTGCGTGTGTCAACGCGCCACGTGACTTTACTAATATAGGCTATATACACACACGTAAAAAATAAAAACTTCTTAACCTTTTAACTGATAGTATTAAATCGGTCAAATGTTTTACTTTCGGGGTAACGGTTAAACGGTCAATATGAGCATACACAAAACATGAAATGCTATAAAAAAACATCTCCATGAATCTAGCTGCCAATTTCAACTGAAAGTAACATTATCAGAAAACAGAAGTAAAACAGAACAGTTCAAGTCAAAGCAAGACCTGGAATACCAAGAATGACATCATACAGACTTGCCTTAACTCTGCACAACAGAACACACAGGTCACTGCATAGGACGTTCAGACAGGGTTTGAGTGTAACTGATTACAAGTAATCGGATTACAGTTTTAATCAATTGTAACTAGTGCTGTCAAACGATTAAAATATTTAATCGTGATTAATGTAATAGTTAACTCGCAATTAATCGCACATTTAAATCTTGATTTCTTTTTGTCCCATCATTTTTACTAATTTTAATGCTCTTATCTACATGGAAAAGTGGATCGGCTTGCTTTGTGCAAATGTTTTTTTTATTGAAAACAACATTGGCATACTGTCTGAAGTCATCCATTGTCGCCTGGCTTTGACGAGGGGGCGGAGAATTTGGATCAGCTGTGTGCTTTTCCATCAAGTGATATTTAAGACTGGACGTGCTGCAATGATAGTTCGTTTCACAATGAACACACAGATCACTTTGGTCTTGTCAATGGAACCATTTTGCAACTTTTTTAAAGTAAACTTTCCGTTCAGAATTTTATTGGCATCCATTGCGGCGTCTCGCGCTCGCCATCCACTCAAAACGTAACGTAGCCTACTACTCTTTGGCCAGCTCGCAATGCAAGCCCAAACAAGTGTGTTCGGTGTGCCTGTTGTTTCCGCTCTAGCTAGATCCGGTGTGGTGTTGTAGTTTTTCTAACATTACTAGTTTTTGAAACAGCATGTGAAAAAACTACAAAGTTTGCTAGGCCAAATGTTGTGAACTGGATTTGCGTTAATCTCGCAATAAAAACAATTGACGCCGTTAAAACGGATTTGGAACAGTGCTGGACATTAAATATATTTTTACAGACTACATTACTCATCAGATTGTGGTACCTAACCCTCTTCTCAATGACATTCATAAAACATGTTTACCAAATGCTATGAAATATGTTAACCAAATAGACAATGTAGCCAAAAGAGTAGAGGATTATTGCATAATACAAACAAAATAATCTTTCAAAGCTGTTCCTGTTCATATTGTAATATGATCACGATGTGGGCTAACTAAATAATTCAAGTAATAACAAAGCTCAGTGTCTCTGTCACATTTCAATGTAGTCAAAGGTAGGGCTGAAACGATTCCTCGAATAACTCAAATAATTCAAATACAAAAAAGCATTGATGCAAAATGATTTGCCTCAAAGCTTCGTTTAATCAATGTTACCAATGTTGTATCACGCACAGTGTTTCCGCACGGATGATTACTGTTGCACACCGGGCTGACGCTGCTAGCGACAATGACTCTGTATTTATTATATAAGTGATCCAGACTGCAAGTGTAAATGGTCTTATTAAAATATTAGTAAGTAAATATATGTCACACTTTAATAGTTTAGTGGCATATTTTCGAAATGTGTAATGTTACCTTTGTTGCTACGCGATGTTTATCGCATTGAATCAAGCGCTATTATTCTGAAGGCAAAACTAGTAAAGGCTAGGAATCCACTAAAGAAGCTAGATTCACACTGGTCTGGAGACACATGCCATGAAGACTGAAGACGCAGATTACAACATGAAGAGAGCGTAAGTAAATAGTGAGGGGCTAAGAGAAAAGACAGGCTGGAGAAAACAAACAAACAAGTGTCCAAAGTTTGGAATCAGTTCAAACGTAATTAAAATGAAAACTCTGCACAGTGTATCTATTGCAAAATCGAACTAGCTTAACACAATAATAGCATGACGTCAGTGCTTAACTGCATCTCAACAGAAAACACAGTCTAATTTAAACATCCAGTCCCTCGTATGGATGATAAAACTACACCTAGCACAACAACTACCAAGAATAAAGACTAGAAAATATGTAGTGATTACCACAATTTGATCAAAAGTGCCAAATTGTTTACTATACCTTCGGAAAAAAAGCTGCTTCATTGCACACCAATTCCTCTCTCTTCACAGAGAAACAGCTGATTAACAATCTACGTACTAGGGTAAGTGTAACGGAGCTGTGTGACATTGTAATCAAATGTATACATTAAAATAGTTTGAGTATAACTAATATATACATAGCCTATAGGCCTATATACAGATCAGTCTCATGTTGAAACTTGTAATTCTGGGAGTTAAGTTGCACAACTTAATGTATGCCTTGAGGTTGTTATTGCATTTTGAAATATGCTTTCTTTAAAAACCAATGTAATATGCCAATTAGTTGCACTTAATATTTTGTTTGAGAGATGATATTGTAAGCAATGTAGGCAATAAAAATGTTGGTTTTTCAGAAAATTAAACCAAAGTATTGTAAATTATTGCCTTTCAATAAAACAAAAGTATTTCTTAGCCGATTACTCGATTCATTGATCGAATGATCGATAGAATACTCGAGTACTAAAATAATCGATAGCTGCAGCCCTAGTCAAAGGTAAGACTGGCCTTTTTAAGCTTGTTCTGTAGCATTTTATACCTGTAATTGGCATTTCAAAATCTTTGTAAAATTTAACATTTAATTGTATAACATTTTGAAAGAAACTTCATCTCAAAATAAGAATTTAAAATAAATATAAATTTAAACCACTGCTAATGTGCTATGAAATACCTTTAACATCGATATGTACCTAGTGGCAATGTGCACTTATGGTTAAAGAGACTGACTCAACTCAGACTTGGTCAGAGACTCCAGACTTGACTGAGACTCTTATAAAAGGACTTGAACATCTGACACATAGGGTATCGTTAAATACCAATACGATACCAAATCCTAGCACACAAATGGCCATTACCATTACACACCACTCTTCATGTTAGTTTGCAATGTCACATTGACATATACAAGGGAAAGTGAACATTTTCCCATAAACATTTCACCCAAGAGGACAGTGTTTAGCTACAAAATTTACCTGCACACCTTTATTAAATTAGTTTTATTTCATTGTAGTCAGTAAATAATGCAAACAAATGTATTTTTTTCTATAACAGTTTATGGAGAAACTAGTACAAACTATCATCACAAAAAATACACCACATTTTCCCATGAACTAAATTACAATTGACTGACAACTACCGTAAGAAACAATATGTAGCACTCTGGAAATGGTCACTATAAACTACAGAAATGTTTTTGTGTTTGCCAGTAAAATATAAATCTTGGGACGGTTGAACAGTAAGATACTGATATTAGGTTGGTGTAAATCAATATAATTGCTTAATCTTTCATTCAGGTAGAAGGATTAGATTCAACAGACATTGCAGATAAGTTTTGTTATCAATCAAACCGGTTACTGTTGGTTTGTAACTAAAGTATGCAAAAGTTGTAACTCTCCAAAACACAGGGAGAACACCAGAGTCTGTTCCAATTCTATAATTAAGATTGCAATAAAAATAAAGTACACGGCCATGTACCTAACCTCTTCTTCCATTTCCCTCCCTCTCTCATTTCACTATATCTACAGTCATTCAGTAGTGAAAAACATTAGGCTGTGTGAAAAGTACCCTTTTTAAGTTAACATTGTCATAACACTTGTATTTTAGTCATATTGCTGTGTGTGTGTGTGTCCTTATCATACTATTTAACAGAGGGATTCAAATTTGGGTGATGTCACATGCCATGTAAAAAGGTGACTTTGACCTCGCCCATTGCCCAGTAGGGGTCAGAAGTCAGACTGCCACACATAGCTAACCCCACCTGTCCCACTAGCTGGAGAGTTAACAAAGTTAATGGTTAACGTCAGTGAGATGCCAACATTAGTCCAAGTAGAACAAAACGTGTGGTTGACAACTTGGCTAATGTCATCACCTGCCCTGCATTAGAAAAATTACATAGTACCAATTTCAACCCAGTTTGGCATTTTTGTACCGACTGTATATAGCCAATTAACTGGCTAATGTTAACGCACGCTTGATCAGATTACATTGATTATGCAATTGCATACGCAACATATTGGAAAAACATGCATGCATCTTTTATACAATGTTAACAAACAATGCCAAAATGTGAATAAGTGACCCTTATGTTAGCTATGGCCAAACGCATGTAACCAATATAACAAGTTCACAATCTAACTAACTAATATACTAATGTGTTAACTGTTATTGAAACTAACGATAGTAGTTATAAATGCTAGAATCAATCACAACGTTGAAAACACAGCTAGCTAGCTAAATAACGTTAAATGCTAATAGGCCATGCAAGGCTAACGCTAGCTAGCATAAATAGCAAGCTAGCCAACAAAACGATTGCTCCCACACTAACTAAACATTCAAATGTATACTTACGATTCCAATGGTATAACAAATGCAGATGTAGAGGTCCCTGGATATTGTATTTTCGTAGTGAAATATCGCGCTAGCTAGTTAGCTAGCTATCTTGTTTTGTTTCCTTATTTGACAAAACAAAATCAGCGAGTTTGGCCTCAGTCAGATGAGCAACGATAATTCCTTTCTCGGTGGTTCCCTGCTTGGATGGCGTAGGTTTTTACGCATGTTTGACACCATCTAGGATTCTCACATCAAGCAAAAAACGATTCTGTAAGTTTACAAACAACAGCCAATTGAATATAGTTATATTAGCTAACTAGAGAACAGCAGAATCTCGCACTTTCGTCCTTTACGGTGCTGAACGAGGAGGCGCTATTTTTGGTATTTGTTCGGTGATTGGTCACAGACTCTCGAGGGTGGGGACATTGATTTGATGAAATAACTGTCAATTAGCTCTGCCCCCGTTCAAATCTGCCGTTTCATTGGTTGGCGTTTGTTCCTCTACCCGTCTAACGTTTGCAAAGATGCGCTTGTTTTCACCGATGGCGTGTACCGACGAAGTACCCAGAGGAGACTGGCACTGCAGTTGAACTAAAATGCTTTTTTATTTTAGCTATTCCATTTTCGCTGTCACCTTTGTGTAAAACTATGCGTTCATTTTTGTTAAATAATTATATTCAATGTTAATTTTTTACCGCTGTAGCGATGTTATTTTCTTTTTTATTTGTATTGCATGGACGAATTTGTTACAAGCATGTGCAGAAATTGAAAGAAAATTGAAATCACTGACCGTGTTCCAGAGTATCAAAAGTAATTATAAGTATTCAGGTGTGGCTTGTAGTCCTTGATCCTCTTGTTAAGGGCCACTTACAGGACCAGGACCTCGTCTCAATTTAATATAGTAGATAGCAGGTTTGGTTCAGAGCATTTCTTGTTATAGTTTCTGATCAGGCTGTACTTCACAATCTTTTTGAAGCAAAACATTCTGAGTTAGCTTGGTTTCTGGCATGTGTTCTGGACAGAGTGTAGTCTGCAGGTCGGATACGACCTACTCTCCAAAGCCAAAGTTTGAGTCTTGCACAATGCCACAGATTCCTCTGGTTTTGACCCTTGAATGAGCTGTCATCTCTGGCGGCAACCTGCCCTTGTGCAGAGTCTATATGTGCCATTCTGACAGTCTGACAAGCCAATGCATGGAAGGGCATGGAGCTTTCCCAGCAGTGATTGTCACATTTGGATCACAGAGTCCATTTCTTTGCCTTAGAGTAGCATGGGCCCAAGGTCAACTCCCTGAGTTACTCTAACGGGGGTGGCAGCCTCTTCTGTTGTACACTTCTCTCAGCCTAGGAATACGATTGGGTGAAATGTGTCTGGGCTTTCTGAGAAGTTATTATTCATGCCAATTGTTGCGCTGAAGATATCACCCAAAAGGGAGCCTTTCGTTAAACTTAAGGAAGCGAATGACATGCAACACTCATTTGAGCCCCTCAATGCTCAAGATGCAGCGAAGAGCAGATATGAAATCAGTGAATGCAGGCTGGGTATTTATAACATGGGAAGTGGGACCGCCAGTTGTTTTTAACACGCAGCCACTGCGTGATTGAATTTGTCATCAAGTATACACATTCATGAAAAGAAGGTTCGTCACTGGGAATCACCAGGAACCCTGGCCCCCCTGAAAACGTATATATATATATATATATATATATATATATATATATATATATATATATATATATATATATATATATATGAATGGGCCCGCTTACAGAAGACATTGATAATATTATCAGTGAGCCTGACAAATCCTTAGCCCCGTGAATTATCCCCACCTTTTTCTAACCTATGACCCTGACAAGCATTAATGCCATTGCACCTCCTTATCTCCCACAGGAAATACATGTTATATATTCCACAGTTGTGACTAATTGCTACTTCAAGCTAATTTATTTATAGCTGAGTGAGTCCAGGGGGAGGGTATTTAAGCTTCTGTTTGTTTGAGATCTAAGTGGATGCCAACAGGAAGTGATGCAGTCTGGAGGCATGGAGGAGGCCATGTTGAAGCCATGTTTCAGCATAGGGTGGGCGACTCATGGCAGAGATGAAGCCACAGAAAATGAGCTGACTTTTGTTTTTCATTTGTATTTGTGTGGCTTTGTGCAATGTTTCATTTAAGCTGTGCCTTATCAAATGTATGTATGATTTGTATACCACACCCAATACCGTATACCCAAATGTTTAATATTTGTATTATTAAATGGCATTTACATTGCATTACTTTGTTCTTATAAACAGGACTATAATTATCTGTGAACCAATTAGAAAAAAAGTAAATCTTGCAATCTATTGAGTCATTTGAAGATGTCAGGGGGGAATTATCTAAGAACTCTTCATACTATGTTTTTTTAAGATGCACGGTTGACAAACTACCAGCTAGACAATATTTGAATACCAAAATCAGAATTTCACATTATCTATTATAACTAGGAGCAACCAATAGAAAGAATAATAATTTGTATTTTTATAAATATTGCCCCTGTAATGTCCCTGTGTTCAATTTAAACATATAAATGAAAAGTTTTTTTAGAGAATATCTATGTGTAATTCCGCCTGCCAAAAACGATTACATGGAAAGTTACATCTTACTGCATACTGTACTTGCCGCAGACGTGACAGCCTTAAACTGTCTTCCTAAACGATAACGTCACCGCTCCAGTGGCGCAATCGGTTAGCGCGCGGTACTTATACAGCAGTATTCAGTAGAGCTATGCCGAGGTTGTGAGTTCGAGCCTCACCTGGAGCAGAGAATTTTTAACAGAGCTTTGTTCCGAAAGAACTGGTGTAAAATTGTAGAAGGACACTTTCCGATGGATTCCTCGCCCGTAGCCAACACATTGAATATATAATATTCTCTAGAAGAAGCAGAGATTCTTCTTAAACCTCTCCTGTGGTTACCCTCTGCGTGTTTCACATACAATATCTCACAAAAGTGAGTACATCCCTCACATTTTTGTAAATATATGATTATAACTTTTCATATGACAACTGAAGAAATTACACTGTGCTACAATGCAAAGTAGTAAGTGTACATCTTGAATAACCATGTAAATTTGCTGTCCCTTCAAAATAACTCAAAACACAGCCAGTAAGGTCTAAACGCTGGCAACAGAAGTGTGTTCACCCCTTCGTAAAAATGTCCAAATTGGGCCCAATTAGCTATTTTCCCTCCTTGTTAGTGTTACAAGGTCTCAGGTGTGAATGGGGAGCAGGTGTGTTAAATTTGGTGTTATCGCTCTCACACTCATACTGGAATTTCAACATGGCACTTCATGGCAAAAATATGTCTGAGGATCTGAAAAAAAGATTTGTTGCTCTACATAAAGATAAAGGCCAGGGTTCATCAACTCCGTTCCTGGAGAGCCGAAAACACTTGAGATTTTCATTTTCCCTAGTAGTTAATTGTAATCACCTGCTTTCCCACTATAAACCAGTCCCTTATTAGAAAGAGAGAACAAAAATTTGAAGTTCTTCGGCATTCCAGGACCGGAGTTGATGAACCCTGGCCTAGGCTATAAGAAGATTGCCAAGACCCTGAAACTGAGCTGCAGCACAGTGACCAAGACCATACAGCAGTTTAACAGGACAGGTTCCACTCCGAACAGGCCTCGCCATGGTCGACCAAAGGAGTTGAGTGCACGTGCTCAGCGTCATATCCAGAGGTTGTCTTTCGGAAATAGACGTATGAATGCTTCCAGTATTGGTGCCGAGGTTGAAGGGGTGGTGAGACCAAGATAAACTTGATTGGTTCAGATGGTGTCAAGTGTGTGTGGTGGCAACCAGGTGAGGAGTACAAAGACAAGTTTGTCTTGCCTACAGTCAAGCATGGTGTTGGGATTGTCATGGTCTGGGCCTGCATGAGTGCTGCCAGCACTGGGAAGCTACAGTTCACTGAGGGAACCATGAATACCAACATGACCTGTGACATACGGAAGCAGAGCATGATCCCCTCCCTTCAGAGACTGGGTCACAGGGCAGTATTCCAACATGATAATGACCCCAAACACAACTCCAAGATGACCACTGCCTTGCTAAAAAAGCTGAGGGTAAAGGTGATGGACTGGCCAAGCATGTATACAGAACTAAACCTTATTGAGCATATGTGGGGCATCGTCAAATGGAAGGTGGGGGAGCGCAAGGTCTCTTAACATCCACCAGCTCTGGGACATTGTGACCCCAGTGGCAACCTGTGAAGCTCTGGTGAACTCCATGTCCAAGACGGTTAAGGCAGTGCTGGAAAATAATGGTGGCCACACAAGATATTGACAATTTGGACATTTTCACTTAGGGGTGTCCTCACTTTTGTTGCCAGTGGTTTAGACCTTGATGGCTGTGTGTTGAGTTATTTTGTGGGGACAGCAAATTTACACTGTTATACAAGCTGTACACTCACTACTTTACATTGTAGCAAAGTGTCATTTCTTTAGTGTTGTCACATGAAAAGTTGTAATTAAATATTTACTAAAATGTGAGGGGTGTACTCACTTTTGTGAGATACTGTACATGAAAAACACAATTACAATATGTTTTATAATCTTCAACAACAACAAAAACCCTTTAGGAGCCAATTGCATTGCCCATTTCTAGGAAAGCAGAACCACAAGAACCGACTCCCAAAAACATTAGGACATTCTATGTGCTAAGGCACGTCTCCAGACCGTCTCAGTCCCCAGGTGTTATGCTGCAAAGGTTTATGTGCCAAGAAACTAGGGTCATTGTGTCCTTTCTCAGTCACCTACTTAAATTTCTTTGATTTCTGTGAGGGGGGATGAGAGACAGTATATATATCAATTGTTTTTCATTTGGGCTCTGAATGATGTCCATTCTAATGTTCCTGATGTCATGTTAAGCCTAGGAGAACCCAACACCTTGGAACATGCTTCAGGAGGAGGTAGGGTGATGATTCCTGTCTCTGTCCCGTGCCCACCTTGCTTCTGATGTTGATCAAGTTTTCATCTGTACCTCTACAGAGCGACTTCATCTGTACCTCTACAGAGGGTGTCCCATTTTCCCTGCCCAAGACCACTAAATTGTGTTGATACAACACAGCCCACCCATTCCTATCTCCATTTATGGACACTAATTGAACACAGGTTCACACTGATTTGGCCTTAATACAATAGGCTGTGTACCCTCAGATTCCCCACCCGGTACAACCAGAAGAGGACTGGCCACCCCCCTTGTGTTTGGCCCCTCTCTAGGTTTCTTCCTAGGTTCCACACCTTAATGGTAAAAAGAAAATTATGTTGGGAATTTCCACATTTCTACCATGTTTTGTAAAAGATATTGAAACTATGAAACAGTCCTTCCCCACAAGAGGGCAACCTTACCAAACCACATTGTCACAGTATAGGCAAAGATTAAAAAGTAACAGATGTGCCACTCCAGGTTTTAGATTGGTGTAGAGCAAAAAAATTCACATAATGAAGTGATTAATTGGGTATAACATATATAAATATGGGCCAAGATGAACCAACTGTTTTTCATTTAATTTTATTTATATGCTGTGTTAAAGAAAGGATTCTGACCAAAATCAGATGAATAGTATAAAGATAGGGGTTTCCTATACACAGACTCAGAGTAACCAGCATAGACATTTCAACTCCTGGGGCAGAGCTTGTGTTATGCAGGATTAGAGTGTATAGTTCTGCCCATAGAAATAGAATGGATAGAAAGGCCATTGAGCTGCTTGGCGTGGTCATTCGATTGGTACACAACAAAATGACGTTTGTTGTTAGTTGTCACGATGACAACACACGAATCGGTTTAATGGGGAATTAGGCCGCTAGATCTTTGCAATGGAATGGTACATGTAAAAATGGCTGCCGCTCTGACCATTCTGCTACATTGATTTGAATTGGAATGGCATTTCTAATCATTCCATTTATATGGTTCTGCCCTATGCAACTGTAGGTTTAATGAGAAAAATGAATAATTTTGTATGGAAAATGTGTAGGTAGATTAGTCCTGCCTGGACTTGGAAAAGATTGACTGCTAACAGGGGGGACATCATCGCTTCTAATGTATGGTGGCTCGCAAAAGTATTCACCCACTTATACTGTTCCACATTTCATGGAAAAAAATCAAAATGGATTCAAATAGCCGTTCTTGCTTGATCAACACAAAACAAATCCATGTCAAAATGTCATCAATGTCAAAATGAAAAATAAAATATACACATTGCTCAAAATTAGAAATGTAAAAGTAAAAATCATTGATTGGATATGTAGTCATTCGCCTGTGACCTATATGAATGAATTCAGCTTAAAAATACTTGTCTCTGGGTGGTCAACGTGCTGAAAGCATTCTTTAGAAATATTGGCCCACATTGATAGGCTAGCATCTTGCAGTTGATGGAGATTTGTGGGATTTGTGCAAATTAATTAATGTAATGCGGAACTACCGTTACATACGCAAGCTGTTTATGGACACCTAATCTGTAGCCCCGCCTTAGCTCTGAAGCTAAGTAGCCGAGCTCCACCTATGTATGCAGTTTTTTGTCAGATCTATCCTCTGTCCTTAACCAGGAAGTGGTATGTAGGCAGGAACCTACCTGCTTCCCCACACATACACAGCCAGTCAATAGACACCACTGGTATAACATGAGCCACAGTGCACAGGAATCTCCCAGTGCGCCAAGCACTGTCCGTGACCAGGTGGGTCATCTCCGTTACGTCCTTCGCCAGGCTGCTTCCCCCCAGCTGAACCGTCTCCTGCTATTCCATCCACCACCAGAAAACAGCACCTTGTATTTTCGGCCCTGCCGTCCTCATTTCATCCTCCTGATAAGGCAGCTTCTTTTTCAATCTCGCTGCCTCCTTATTTTGGTGGGTTATTATGTAACAGTCTGGGTAAGGTAGGAGGCAAATGCGGTAATCCATTGTGATACATTTATTTGGAGTGAGCAGCCACTTCACAACAACAAGAGGAACAAAACAAAACTCTTAACACCTAGAAAATAAAGTTGTGCAAACTGGGCACATTACTTTTAGGAAACGAAGGATTGTAGTGCATAAATCCTGATAACAGCGAGTAACTCACTGGAAAAATGTCCATTAACACAAAAACATGGAAAAACACCAGAGGGCACTGATGGCTCATATAAGACATGACATAAACCATGACAATTACCAAATATTTCATTGTCATGTCATAACCCTATCATTACAGATACTGAATATAACATCAATATCCCACACATAAGCATTCATTCTTGTTTGAATTTGTAGACTATAGGCTAATTGTTAACTGACATGAAGCAAAAAAAGAATAGTATTTCTATATTATTGATGGAACTAATCTCATATATACATCGACATGCATTATTCATCACTTAATACACACTGTAAACCATAGGTAAATGCAGATATTAATGTAAAATGTAAAAATATGTCACATATATATATATATAAAACAGTTGTACACAAGGCCATTTTATTTTTCCACCATATTTACCCATATGAGACATATAAGTTCCATACATTTATGGCCATATATTACATTTCCATATGTTCTGAGGCTCCCCCTGCTGGCATGCCAGGGCTCCAGGGGTCGTCATCACAGGCCTTCTGATGCAACCGTCGCTTGTCATTAAGCAACTGTGTTGCATTATGTAATTAGTGTCTGTATATAGTGTGTGTTTGTTTAGTTAGTGTTTTTGTGGGTTATTGTTTCATGTACTGTTGTGTATTACCAGTGTGAGTGCTTTGTGACCAGAAAGCTATTTAATCTAGTGCTCAGTATCCTACTATGTCTTACTTCACCGTTTCAACACGTTATATAAGAATATGGCACAGCTGCTAATTTGTCTTGAACAGGTCGTCCTCAAAATCTGAAAATCTAGGCGAGAAGGGAGGCCACAAAGAAGTCTATGGAAACTCTAAAGGAGCCCTAACCCCTACTCCTACACCCTTGGCAGAGACTATGGTCTGATGAGACCCTAAGCACTATTGTAATGGTCTCCTTTATAGTTATAGGGACCTGACATGTATTTCTGTTTCTGTCTGGTGTAAATTGTTCTCCCGCTCTACAGGTCATATGATTTAGTTACATGGGTTATGTCGTCCAATAGATTGCCTTAATCATTTACAGCTGATTCTATTAATCAATTATTCTGTCTTTTTAAGTTCAGTTTGAATGTTATCAATTGTGGATTATTGTTGAGTGTCTTGCTGTCAGGTACAGGTGTATGTGGTCCATATAAGGGTTGAGTATGTAATAGGCTATATGCACAGCTCCACTACTTCCTGAACTTAAGGCAGCTCATTTGTTTCCTGTCTTATATTATTGGACAAACTGATTAATCCACTTGTGTTTGACAATTGTGACACACGTGGATTAATCAGTTTCTCCAATAATGTAAGACAGGAAACAAAGGAGCTGCCTTAAGTTCAGGAAATAGTGGAGTTGTGCATATAGCCTATTGTCATGTTTTCTAAATTGTTATTGTTTTAGAGAAGTATTATCCCGGTTTTGCCCCTCAAGGCTTTATTTATTTTCACAAGTCTTTACGGATTAAAGTACAGTTTATTTTGTCTTAAAACCATGCTTGTCTTTATTCCACATTCCCACCATGGAAGCCTACAGTTGTGACAACTATGTTTTGTGATGCATCAGTTTTTCATAAATATCTTTTATTTTGATTTCACCTTTTTTAACCAGGTTAATCAATCGAGAACAAGTTCTCATTTGCAATCACGACCTGGCCAAGATAAGGTGGAAGGTGCAGGTGACATGAATTTACACACAGAGTACAAACATTCAAGTATACAGTTACATATTTAGGTTTAGTTTAACCGTTATTTTACCAGACAAGTTGACTGAGAACACTTTCTCATTTGCAGCAAGGCCTGGGGGAAGGAAGGTACAGGAGGGCGAGAGGAGGGGGAGAGGGGAATGTATTAGCCAATTGAGAGATAGGGATGATTAGGTTGCCATGATGGTATGAGGGCCAGATTGGAAATTTGTCCTGAACACTAAGATCTTTAGTGACCACAGAAAGTCAGGACACCCGTTTTAACATCTCATCCGAAAGACGGCACCCTACGCAGGGCAGATGTCCACATCACTGCTCTGGGGCATTGGGAATGATCTTTAGACCAGAGGGAAGAGTGCCCCCTACTGGCCCTCCAACACCACTTCCAGCAGGCTGACCTTGCTTAGCTTTATACGCAAACCAGCAGTGCAATACAGGGCTCTATGCTGCTGACATATAAATAGTATCAGGTTCGATTAAAAAAATATTGTACATTCAGTGCAATTATGTTCTAAAATAGAGAGATAGATTATTTAGAATTATTTTGAATTTTGAAAAGTGGCAGTACAAGAGAAATAACACTAGAATATGTAACGTGATGAACATGGCTGAAAATGGAAATGTGCAAATTATACACTTTATTTAATACAATTATACAGCTGTGCAGTTGAATATGTGTAAGATGCATTAAGGCTTTGTTGAGTGCACTAGGGCATAAATGGGCAAAGAGAGGGGGTAGAGACAACATGTGCAGCGGTCAGTCAGTACATTTGAAAGTGACGCTTTAAAAGTAGTGATTAAAGTGTTAAATGATTTATAAAAATATGAAACAAGAACTAATACACAGAATAATGTGATTGGTCTATAGACCTCTTGCAAAGCATCTACGGTAGTATGAAATAAATAAATATACATTAGTAATAGTACAGTAGTAATAATGTAAGACTAAAATTAAAAATACGTAAAAGACTGGCATGTGTTAAAAAGAATAAAATAAAACATTGATAAACTGTAAATAGTTTAGAATGTGTTTTTATGAGGAAGGCAGCACAGTCAGACAAAATGTCAGGTTTCAAAGTCAAAGTCAAAGTCAAAGTGGTTTATTTATCATATGCATTGAATAACATACATCATCCTATGCAGAGAAATTCTTTTTGACATGGCTCGGCGATTCTATGCAGTGGGCTTAAAAACAAGAATTACAACAATATAAGAATTTTAAAATAGTAATGACAATAGTAATAATAATAATAGTAATAATAATAATAAT
>JACXGM010016086.1:0-20777 GCA_016801145.1 Umbra pygmaea
TGTATTGTTAAAGTAGCTCCAGTGTCCGTGCCACTGATTGAGAGCACGTAAGCTAAACAGTATATTCGTTGTGCACTTGCTGTTTGGTTCGCCTGCAACTACTCTGTACCCAAAAGCTTCCTGGATTTTAAGTGTAAATAAATACAACCACCATCTAACTGCCTTGCCTGAGTCTCCCTCCTCATCTCACCTACATTAATGTGACAGTAGCCTATTTTATTAATCGATTCATAAGATTTGGTTTTATTAACATGTTGTATGTGTATCATTGAGATGAGGGAAAGACAGCAAAATCTAATCTCTCATAGTTTGCAAAACTATTTTGAACCAGAATATACATGCTGTTATTATTATACCAACAGTAAACAAGGCAATTGTAAGAAACTGGAGAAAAAAATAGTGTTATGAAATCAACTTTCAAGTCTTTCATACTGTACCTGACTGAGGCCTTAATCCAATACCTAATGTAACTCTATCCTAAAAACAAGCCAGCAAATTAATAAAACAATGTGATACATAGAATTATTATACCACATAGACTATTACTATAGCCTGGTTTCTGTAAGTAAATGTATGACTGATAATATTTTTAGCATTAGGCATGATACTTATCATATGCTGTAGTTATCAAAATGGCTGTTACATGCATTGCTAATAATTAGATTTGATGTGAAGTCAAAGAAGGTGTTGTAGAAAAAACAATACTCATGAAATAGGCATATTCATGATATTTAGCTGGCTGCCAGTAGTGACGGATGGTGCCTTGGCTATTTAGCAACCAAAGACTACCTGTGTGGCTGGATTTGGTCCCTGACATGTTATGAAACTCCTGGCTGAAGGGATGATGTTGACCGACTCTGGGTTTTGCAGTGCAGAAACTCTGCTCTCACTCAAAAAGCCCTCTTTGATATGGCAGAGTCAAAAATCCATGTTCACGTTACAGATACCTAGTAGTAGTAGTAGTGCCTACTGTAAAGAGAGTAAGTCTGTGTATTTGTTTTGTGGAAAAGTGAGAATGTGCAATGCCAACTGAAGCCATATTCCCTCCACTCTACTAACATTTTTGTTACTGGTTTAGCAAATCAGTGACTGTAACGTTCATAGAGCAGAAAAAGCAGAAAATAGTGTGCTTGGATGAATGTCATCGCTCGACACAGTCACACGGTCACAGTGAGCCTCTAGAAAATTGATTTCATTGGTTGTGGCATAACACATTTAGGATTGATGGACACTGAAACAATATTATTTAGGGTGGTATATGGTAAATAATTTAATTAAGAGGCTGGTATACTCTAAATCTGTTTCCTCTGAGGTCGGTGTTCGCTGTATACCTGCATTTGCACGCCAATACACCAATGTTTACCACTTACGATGTCAAAGAACATCTTGGTCAACAATTAGTACAGTAACTTTTACTTCAGAATGAGTTTTAGCATCTGTCAGCAAAATACTGCAACACTGTAAGAATGAATTGGGACGCAGCAGAAACAAATGCCTGACACACGGATTTCATATTAACAGTTCCAGGAATCCAGTCTGTCATCGAACAGCAAAGATAATGTTGTATAGCGCCTACCTCCAAAACAGATGTTAGCAACAGCTGCTTCACTCATCAACCCCTGAAATGTAAGCTTCGTTTTCAGCTTTCTTGCTACTTGAATGTTTGGCCTCATTCCAAAGTTTAGTGATTGGTAAGCAGCAAGGCCTGTTACTGTATCTCCATATTTCATTCATAACACTAATTCAGGTGTGTTTGCTAGGAGACAGGGTAGTCAACAATGTCAACCATAACCAGCCAGTTGAGTATATAAGTTGTGTGAAAAAGCTAGACAGTTCGCTAAGTGCATTAGGAACATTTCAATTGCTGGTGGCACTAGCTCTGTGACCTTGGCTTGAAGTTAGTGTTTCCTTTGCTTTGCAAAGATTGAAGGTATTGTGGGGGCAATGGTATAGTCTGTGTTGTCGGTGTGTTCAGTGGATGGCTTGGAGTGGTCAGGCATTGAAGGAAGCAATATGGTTAGACTTTCAAACAGAAAGAAATCAATGATAGCTGCTGCCTGGCCAGCCCTTCAACAACACAACGCAGGCTTGAATTGCCTCATTAGGGAGCTGCCTTACTCGATAGGAATGTACCAACACAACAATGCAATGGGAAAGCAATCATTTTCAAATATATTAGCTATTTCTAGATTTTATTTATTACCATTTTTTATTTTTTATTTATACTCGGACATCTTATTGAGACCAAGGTCTCATTCACAAGTGAGCGGAGTGCACACAATTTACAAATAGACACAAATGAAAAAGAAATATACAAAAATAACAATCAAATCATACAATGATCACAGATTTTCTCCTGCTTGATTAGGTCTGTGTCTCTAATTTCAAGGACGTCTGTAGGATATTCCATGAGGCAGGGGCATAAAAATGATAAGCAGTCCTACCTAGCTCAGTTGAAGCCTCCAGGCCTTCAGAGCCAACAAGTACAGAGAGTGACTGGTAATTATTTCCAGTCCAGTAATGAGGTAATATAAAGATGATCTATTTCCAGAATTGCCTTGTGAAAAAATAAACGTGAATGTCTCCATCTTTTTATGAAATGAAACTGCTAAAATATACTGTACATTATATGGCCAAAAGTATGTGGACACCCCTACTAATTATTAAGTTCAGGCGTTTCAGTCACACCATTGTTCAAGGGGGCATACAATCCAGCACATAGCCATACAAATCTCTATAGACCAGCATTGGCAGTAGATTGGGTCATACAGAAGAGCTCATTGACTTTAAAGCTGGCACTGTCATAGGATGCCACCTTTGCCACAAGTCAGTGAACAAGTGTTCTCTTGAGTGACAAATCAGGCTTCACCATCTGGCACTTCATTATCTGGGGTGAGAGGGAGGGCAACACCATATTAATACCCATTGTTTTGGAATTGGATGTCCACAAAGCTTCTATGGGTATGATGGTCAGCTGTCCACATACATTTGACCATATACCTTATGACAAAATATATTACATGAAAAACAATGCCATCTCCTTGATAGTATTGGGAAGCAGCTACATTTTTGTTTGTGTGCTGACATATTCATTAAAAATTGTTTTTTTCTATGAGTATTTTTCTATGTTTTATTTAGGCACACACACATACCCACATAATAATAATAATAACAATAAGTTTTATCTATATAGCACCTTTCCAGGGCTCAAGGGTGCTTCACAATGAACAAGCAACAATAATAACAATAACAATTATTGATGAAATCATGATAACAAACAAACAAACAAACAACAATAGGTAGATGAGTGTGAAACTATGTAGGCAGGGCAGAATACAGCAGAATACGAACAGACAACAAAATGTAATAAAACAGGTGAGTTTTAAACATAGTTTTGAATTCGGAAATAATATTAACAGAACAGAGTGATCGGGGGAGAGAGATCCAAAGCTTTGGTGCGACAACACTGAACGATCTGCCCACCAATGAAGCAAGGCAATGCTGAGGGACAACAAGAAGGCTAGAGTCAGAGGATCGTAGAGAGCGAGTTGGGGTGTAGGGGTGAGATGGGGGAGAACAAAACTGTGCAGAGACTTAAAAGTGAGCAGGAGGATTGTGAATTTAATACGATAAGCCACAGGAAGCCAGTGGAGATCGTACAAAATTGGGGTGATATCTGGGCAGAATGCTTAGTGTGAGTAGCGTTTTGAATGTATTGCAATCTGGTAATAGAGTTAGCAGATAAACCAATAAAAAGGGCATTGCAGTAATCAAGATGTGATGTGCATGGATGACAGTTTCAGCGTCTTTGATATTGAGGAAGGGACGGAGCTGGGCAATGCAACGTAAATGAAAAAATGCTGATTTAGAGATAGAATTAATATGAGCCTGGAAAGAGAGGTAGGAGTAAAAAATTACACCAAGATTTTTAATAGTACTAGATGGTGTGATGTGAAAGCCAGCAATCTCACAGGTAAAATCTATAGGAATTTTGCTAATGAGTGATGGAGGTCCAGTAAAAATAATCTCAGTTTTGTCCATGTTAAGTTTTAGAAAATTTGAGTGAAGCCAATCTTTTATTTCATGCACACAGGCAGAGATGTTGTCAGTTGTGATATATAGAGCAGGTGTACAGATGGTATATAATTGGATGTCATCAGTATAAAAATGACAATTAAAACCATGACGGTGAAAAATCTGACCAATACGTATTATGTAAATTATGAATAACAATGGCCCGAGAACGGATCCCTGGGGGACACCTTGCTTCAGGGGGAGAGTAGGTGAGAGAGAATCTTGTACTGAAATGTAGAATTGTCTATCAGAGAGATAGGAAGAAAACCAAGAGAGAGCAGCACCAGAAATACCCACATCCAAAAGGCGCGATATAAGTAGTTCATGGGAGACAGTATCAAAGGCAGAGCTGAGGTCGAGCAACAGGAGTATAAACAGCGAACCAGAGTCACCAAAAACAAGCAAATCATTCAGTACCTTGACAATTGTGGTCTCAGTGCTATAAAGAGGGCGAAAACCAGATTAAAAGGGATCAAAGAGACTATTTCCAACTAGAAATTACTGAAGCTGGGAGGCAACAGTATGTTCCAGTAATTTTGCTATGAAGGGTAGATTTGAGATGATAATTAGATAAGACTGAGGGATCAAGGTTGGGTTTTTTGAGAACAGGAGTAACAGCAGCAGTTTTGAGTGACAGAGGAAATGAAGCAGAAGTAAGAGATGCATTGATGAAGTGAGAAATATGTGTAGGAGTAGGAGAAGAGGAGTAGGAGCAGGTTCAAGACGACAAGATGAAGGGTTGGATTTCAAAATTAACTCAGAGACAGAAGATGGAGTAGTCAGAGAAAAGAATGTCAGGGACTGACCTGATTCATTCAGCTAATAATTAGAATTCAAAGCATCATTGGAGAGACACTGGTGGACGGCATCTGTCTTTTCTTGCAAATGATTTAGAAATGAACAGCAAAGTTCATCTGAAGCTAGAGCAGCCTGAGATGGGGATTTGGTAAGTATATTTATTGTGTTAAATACTGCTTTTGGCCTGTTACTTGATTTGTTAATTGTGGCAGATAAAAAACTAGAACGAGTCGAGTTGAGGGCTGTTTTGTAATCTTTTACATGTTCAATAAAAGCTAAATGGTGAACAGTCAGGCCAGTTTTCCTGTAAAGACGCTCAAGCCGTCTACCTGTGGCCTTTTGGATACGAAGCTCAGGAGTGTACCAAGGAGAAGAGTGTGTGGAAGGGACATTTCTGGTCTTAACAGGAGCGTGTTTTTGTAAGATTTCTGAAATTATAGAATGATAACTAGACAATATCAGGGAGGGAAAAGAGATATCAATGACATCAGAGATATTAGAAGAAGCATTGGAGGTACAAAATGATGCAGTATCAACAGCTTTGAGATTGCGATAGGATATAACAGTTGTTGAACATGTTTTGTGCACAGGCAAGCTTAAGCTAAATTCAAGAAGTTTATGATCAGAGATGCTGGTGTCAGAAGAAGAGATGGAGGAGATATTAGCCCTTGATGTACAGATCAAATCAAGAGTATGACCATGTTTATGGGTAGGGAAATTAACATGCTGAAACAGATTAAAGCATTCAAAAACAGAAAGTAACTGATTAGTGTTAGAGCAGACAGCATCTACATGAATATTAAAGTCACCAAGCAGTAGAATGGGAAATGACACTGAGCAGGCAAGGGTCAGAGTTCACTGAGGTCTGAAAAAAAGTTGGACCTTAGGAGGATGATAGAGCAAGATAATCAGCATTATCTTGCTCTATCATCCTCCTAAGACAGTCAGCATTCAGTACCATGTAATTCAAATGTTTTGGTGTCATGTAAGTCGAGTTGCTTGAGTCTGAGGTTATCGCGATGGATGAGAGCGAGACCACGCCCTTTACTGTGCAGTCGAGGTCTAGACAGATACTTATATCCACCTGGTGTTAGATTTAACTGCAGGAAATCTTCAGGAATTTGCCAGGTTTCAGTGAGAAGAAAAATGTCAAGCTTATTGTCAGTGATCATTTCATTGAGATAAGAGGCTTTGTCCGAGATAGATCGACAGTTCAGAAGTGCATAGTGATGATGTAGGACATTCAAATTAGCTGTATGTTGCTGATTGTTATCAATTGAATAAATCAGAGAGTGCTGAATAGTGAGACCAGCAGGCAATTGTCTAGGTTTGGACGATGGTCTGTAGTTGGTCCAGATGCATGGAATAGCATCAGGTTTAGAGCAGAAGGTACTCTTGAGTGCTCTCCGATGTATTTAACGTGGGCAACGGAGAATCCCTAGACTCTGACAGTATTGATATGTCATTAAATCAAGACGTGGGCGGCAGTTCAAGGCCCTTAGTTGTGATGGTAGATAGCCAATATCCATTACATATGTGAGACAACAAAATGAGGCAGAAGAAAAAAGAAATAACATATTTTACACAAGGCATGTTGATACTGAGCCTATCACAAGCAAGTCCACGTTAGCCAAACCCTGAAACAACACTTAACAAAACAGCAGACTATATAGGAGACAACGCACTCATATAGTAAGCGGTAAACAAACAGTGCAATCAACTGAGAATGCAGTTGAACTCACCCATCAGAGGAGCCAAGCATGGCAGATATATAACAGGGTAGAGACCTCACAGCAGCACGATGGCAAACTTATAGTCAGTCCAATTCAGAGTCCAGTTCAGAGAATGATGATGAAAAAGGAGTTATCAAACCAGGTGCGAACAGCGTTCTCAAAATAGAGTTAACAGACAGCAGAGGTGGCTATTGGCAACAGTCAAGTTAAGATATCCTGCAGTGATAAACGGAGTAATCCACACAAGGTTCTGATGAAAAGATTATCCAGACAGAAACACAAAACATACGGACATACAAACAATCCAGGTGCGAAGCGGCAGCAAAGACGCGCACAGCATACTCGACCTGGAAACAGTTGTGAAACTCAGACTGTGCACATACACAAACACCGTGGGCCCTATTTTAATGATCTGAAATGCAAGTATTAAATGTGAAACACAAGTGACTTTGTGAGCAGATCTTGGGCGCTGTTGCTATTATTCCGGCGGGATAAATGACTCTTGCACCAGAACCGGAAGCTCTTACATGAAGAATGAATACACAAACAAATGAGAGGATGGGAAACAGGTGTGGATGATAAAGACATGAGTCCAGGTCTGAATGAGGGATGGAAAGTAATGTCTGGGAATCGTCGCTTGGAGGTGCATGTCTCACATGGCCTGTCAGCCCAGAGGCCTCTCAATTGCATAGAGGGGTGTGACAGTTTGGATGAGGAAAGGAAGTCTTAAATTTTGGCTATCCTGGCAGAGGGATACAATGAGTGTCAGGTTACTTCCATCCTAGCAGCGGTCAGTGGATCTTAATTAGGGATGCCGGCTCGCATTATTTTCGGGATTCGATTGAATGAAACGGTGTGTAGCGTCGGCATCCCCAATTAAGATCCACCGACCGCCGCTGTTCCATCCTTAAAATTGGAAAGAAGGCAGTTCATCATAAGAACAAGGTCAAGCAGCAGAAACCATTACTATAGCCTATGCAATTTAAATCCATAGCATTTATCATCCCTGGCTGAAATTTTGATCCAGTGGAGGACCAATGTGGTTGATTGTAACTTAAATGTTTCTCAAACACTGTTCGACATTATCTTAAAAACAAACAGACAAATTAGCAAATTAATATTAATATGCTGTACAATTACAAAACTATATAATTGTTTAGTCTATCATTATCATTCCTCCCCAGCTGGATCTCTTCTCCTCAAGACAATACCACGCCCAGTCCACAAGAAACTGGAGTGTCCTCCTTTAAAGCTGGAGTACAACAGGTCCCGGAGAGCATAGGCCAGACTCGCTTCCACATCCAGGGGTGGAGTAGGCATACCCTGGGGGATAGCCTCTGCCCAGGGACCAGGAAACATGAAACGTGAATGAGATGTGGTAGTGAAGGGGAAGGTGTAAATGGTAAGCTACCTCATTGATCCTCTGGAGGACCTTGAATGGCCCCACAAAACTGGATGCTCAGATTTTTGCAGGGCAGACGGAAGGTTCAGAGCGGACAGCCAAACACGGTCCCCAGGCTGGAACACAGGGGCATCGCTTTGCCGGCAGTCATTGTGTCTTCTGGCGAAGTATTGAGAGTTCTGTGCTTACTTAGCCAAATTTAGAAATCCACCTTGCGATGACACCGCAATAACCTCCTAAGTAAATGACATAATACCTGGGTGCACAGCGGAATGTGCAGTGTGCCCCCTGGTAAGCAGGTGATCCCGGATGCTGCCTGGGACATAAACCTATCCTGGAGGATTTTGGCTGGTGCAGGCTCAGCAGCGGTGGCTTGGCACATGTCTCCGTCTACGTGTCAGACCACGGGAGCCTCAATGAGTGAGCGAGACAGGATAGGGCCTCCCTGTTCCCTTTTCTCCCCCATGTCATGCATCCGGGATAGGCGTTTTTAGTACCTGGGTGGTATGATATGGTGAACTGAAACCAGGTTAAAATAGAGCCTACTTGTCTTGGACTGTAGTCTCCATCCAATGTCTCCACTCCTACAGAGATAGGACCACTGCCAAAAGCTCCCGGTCTCCAAAATAGTTCCTCTGTGCAGGGGTAAGCTTAATGGAGAAGAAGGCTGAAGAAGGCACAGGGATACAACTTTATGTGGCTTATCATGTTGTTGTGAGATTATTACTCCCACGCCAACCTCTGAGGCATCCACTTCCAAAATGAAGGGCAGAGCTGGGTCTGAAGAACATCACCTCCAGCCACTTAAATTCTGCGTCTGTTGGTTCCTCTTTAAGAGGAGAGGTAAGCAAAGTGGCTATGAAGATAAAATTCCTGATGAACTGCCGATAAATGTTGACGAAGCCTAGGAAGAACTGTAAACCATTGATGAGTGTGCTGGGAAAGGGCTATGACCTGACGACATCCAACTCTTCCTGTTCTATGAAGAAGACACCAAGGAGACTGACGTCTGGCACAATGTTTCCCCTTGACCTACAGCTGGTGATCCCTCAGGCACTTCAGAACTGCTCTTATGTGATAAACATGCTCCTGGAATGTAGTTGAGTAAATCAGGATGTCATTAATGTACACAACTAACTGTCTTCCCAGCATGTAACGGAACACGTCATTCATGAAAGACTGGAAGCGGAGGGTACATTGGCCAACCCATAATGCATTACTTGGTGAAGTGAAGTGACCATTTGGAACATGAACCTGTGTTGAGGTGGTGTTGTGGAGATGGTGATGATGACATGCATAATAGTGCCCATGCCAAATGGACGATTATCCAGAGAGTCAACATGCAATGGCGAGGACAGTGGCTTGGTGGAGAGGTCCTTTACGGAGACCAGCTTCCAATCTATAAAGTTACCAGCTGCTCCGGAATCTATTAGTGCAGTATGGACAATCAAATGAGGGCTATCCATTGCCTTTTATGGATATGATTAATAATGGTGCGATAAGTGAAGATGAAGGCGCACTCACATTTCTGTTGTGGGACGTAGGCCGTCTAAATCAGTATTCGGCCGGCTCTTTTCTATGTGTTGGTAGTGTAGGAGGTCCCTCTCACCTCCATGTGAATGTACTCTGGCTCAGGGCGGCTCTGGCAAGGTGGGGATTGATGAGGTGAGCGCCATGTCATCATCTCGGTATGCTACACTTTTGCATACGACTGTATGTACCTAGCCCTGTTAGCCCATTTACACCAGCCGCCCCTGCTCCTCACTAAAAACACAAAACATGGTGTCAGAAGTGGCTTGATTGCATTCAGGAAATGTTGTTCATCAAGTAAGATCCCAGATGAGGAAAAATTACTGTAGGACTGCTCTCATTTGAAAAATTCTGTGAGAAAGTACAAAAGTAACAATCAAGCTTGCCTACTACTAACTTGAGGCATGAGAGCCATGGTTGCTAAGCAACGTGTGCAAGCTCTGCAACTCAACGTTATACAATGTACTTTTTTGAGATCCTCTAGTCTGGGAAGTGCTAAGAGACACAGACACAGCACAGACTGTCAGTTAAACTCTCAGGGAGAGAAAAGATTTTACAGCCTAAATAGAGAGAAAAATAAATATGGAGAAAATATCTGCATCTACTTACCAAATAAGGCCTCCAGATACATTTGATTTCTCAAACCCTGCTGAATTTGAGAGATGGCTTGGATGCTTTGAGAGATTTAGAGTTGCAAGCACTCTCATTCATGCTTCAGAAGAGCATAAAGTGAGCACACTAATATATTGCGTGAGGGACAAAGCAGATGACATTATTTGCAGTTTAGGATTAACAGAGGCTCAGAAAAGAAAGTACAACACAGTGCAGGACAAACTCAGAGAATATTTCACAGTAAAGCGGAATGTGATATATGAGTGAGCAAAATTCATCTCCAGAAAACTGCAGACAGATGAAAGTGTGAACGACTTAATGTACTTAATGTACGCCCTGTCGTAACACTTTGAAAATGGAAATCTAAGAGACAGGCTCATCAGAGACAGAATTGTTGGACTACTGAACACCAAAATATCAGAACAACTTCAATTGCATGCCAATCTCACACTAAATAAAGCCATCAATACGGTCAGACAGGAGTGAGAATGTTCGTCAACAGCAGACAGAGCTGCAGAATAAAGATGATGCTGAAGTTAAGTTTGAAGCTTGTCAAAGAAAAAAATAAAGTGCAAAGTGGATTTAGATACACACAGTTTTCCTTACTCAAAGATGTTCCGAGGGCATTAAGATTATGATTGATTCATTTAAATACCCAATCAATATGGAGAGGAGGAAAAGAGGAGGTGGGAATTCAGGAACATTTTAAACTTGAGTGGACAACAAATAGAAATGCTATCAGAGTGCTTCAGGAAGCTAGCAGGTAGCCTTGTGGTTATAGCATTTGACTAGTAACCCATGCTTTCCAGATCAAATCCCAAGTTGGCATTGGAAAAATTTAAACATGTTTTACTTATTAATAAAATTATCTCACCAAATTTAACTAACTAGATATTAGCTGCAACATATATGGATAGTGTTTGGTTATGGTAAAGGTTAAGTTAAGGTTAGGTTAAGTTTAGAGATACATTAAGTTTAGGATTAAAGTTAAGTCTATTTGTGGTCTGAATTGAAGAGGAAAGTCCATAAGCACAAACATAAGACTGAAATGTTTTGCCCTAAGAACTTGTTTGATTAAGGAAAACTGATATGTTCAATTTAGAAACACTACTGATAGAGATGACAGCAAAACATCCTTATCAAAACAGACAAACAAAACAAAAGGGAACAATGTCTAACTGTACATGATAAAATAGTTTAGGAGAAGGGGCTGAACAGAACTAAAGCAAAGAAAGTAAAATTACAAATCCCACCACTTACCTGTCCTAACTACCTAACACAGAAATCAAACTAAACTGGCACACTGGCAGGAAGCCCTAACCAATTTATAGGGGGTGGTCCGCCCAGGTCTTGCCTAGTGTATAAAGACACTGGAGTTTCCCTACGGGTGATGTATGCCCGCGGGCAGCTCAGGCCTATACACTCCCAATGCGTTCCCCTTCCCCTGGGAAGAAATGAAAACAAGGATTGTTAATGTAACAATGAATATAAAATACAACAATAATTAAGGTAACAATTGCATCTACTGGCAAAACACCCAATATGCTCCAAGATGACCAAGAACCTATTCCAGATCAGCGCGATTATCTGTTCCACACGGATATATCAAATATAGTTACAGTGACCTCAGAGGCAGAGTAATCCTCTCAGTTTGCTGGAATGCTCAGCTAGTATACTCTGACCTCCATTAGATTTAGCAGTTCAAACAGTTCCAGGTGCTGAAAGACTTTTAATCTCTGACTTTCCATAGGTTTGATGGAAACCCTATAAGAGACCTTTAAATATCATAGGGAAAAACCAAAACAAATAACCAAATATGTTGAAATAAGTGAAATTATATTGAATTTTAGAAATGTCATTGTTTGGACTAACTTCATATCAGTTTAAGCATCTTGCATGGATGACAAATTAACATGCATATTGTTTTAGCACTTTTCCAAGTTGGCAGGAATATGTTAAATTATTAACTCTACACATGCATTATTGACTTGAATGGAACACTGTTGTGGCTTTGTTGTGCTTTAAGAGGAGGCAACCAACCAACTGCCTCTACATACGTCTGTGATATTTCTCATGTCGACCAATGTAGACACAGCCAAATGGTAAGATGGTTGGATAACTGGGTGCAAGAACACAGGATGCCCATACTGTAATTTAACAGCAATTAATTTCCCCAAACATTTGAACCCTGATAATGTTGAAAAGTGAAATGTCCTAAAAACTTTGTCAAACTTATTTATTTTACTCTTTGCGAAGATGACTAATAGCTTGGGGGTTGGGCCATGGCAGGGTTTCATTACCATCTCCTCCAGTCTTTGGAGACAGTCTGTCTACTGACATAAAAGGTAAGCAAAAATAATAAGCAATACAACTTGTACACTGGCAACTTTTTAAGTATACACAATAGTGTGACAAAGACATAGGTGCTTCAAACACCACAGTTACTGTGGCCTGTACCACTTGGGAGTCGGCTATGCTCAACTAATGCGATTTGAAGCAGAGAGTTTAAAGAATTTCTAATGAGAGAAACTTTTTCATGGCTGATCAGTGTAAGCTGCAGGCACATCAAAAGCCCTGTCAGTGTTAGATCTGAGGCAAACTGATGACTATTCCATGTGGCAACTCAACTTTGACAAAGCTGCAAATGTGCCTTTTTAAGTAAGCCATGCCTGCCTCACGTCAACGTTACAGCTAAGCACATCCGCTATTTACTCACCCCAAAAAACGGATGTAAAGTAAAGCCTCCTGAAACAGCAATGTGTCTGTTTGAAACAACCACAGAGGATCTGGGCTGTTGAGGTACTTACTGGATATCACATTATGATTCTCATGTCACAACATGCATGTCTCTTGTCATACTGTTTCCTCCCACTTCTTGTATTGAAGTAGGAGGGAGAGCATATGCTCATCAAACTGGGAAAACAATGAGGACAGCAAGAGGGAGAGATGGGAAGGAGGGAGGGGAGAGTTGGGAGGGAAGGCGGAAGCTATCAGGGAGGAAATAGTCTGATTTCTGTGATTGATCATTTCATAACAATCAAATGATCCATGTCATTACACTGAAACACATACAGCATACAGGGCCAAATTATATTTAAAACCATAATATATATTTTGCAGGGCATTTACTCATCTATTGGCATGAAACTTAAATACAGCAATTACAGTTTTTCTCCATCGTCTGAACAATTAATTTCTTGTTCACACCATAGTTGAATTCCTTATTCATGTAAGCAAACTGCACGTGTTTTGTAGAGATGCTCTGAGTATCCGTTTCCATGCTCAAAATGGGTGTGGCCTGCCCAGAAGTGGGCGGAGCTACCCGGACGTGGTTAATTTAAGCCTGACTTTGATATGGTTTGCACAGCTATTGCCATGTGTTTTATCAAAAACATTGCTCTGTAGCTCAAGTCGGAGGCTATTCTGTAATTGGTTTTGTTCTGAATGTAGCAGTTGCTGAGCAAACCATATTGATTTCAGAATTGAATTAAACACTTCCGGGTAGATCCACCCACTTCCGGCAAGGCCACACCCATTCCGAGAACAACTACGATACTCGGATCATCCTTGGTGTTTTGGCACATTGTGTGCAAAAGAGTAAATTATGAAATTTTTTCAGTTCTTGCAGGGAACCCAAGTGATCAGTTCTGTTTATCAGCTGATAGAGTCAGGCCTATCAGCAGAAGGTATAGTCACATGGTTATTACCCAGCATTTAAGACGTAGCAAGCTTTTTTGCCCAGTGGTGTAGTGGTTTCTGGGTAGGTTTTATGCAACCCAACCCAGGAACAAAGTGAAGGCACCTTTCATAAATGTAATAAATTATAGTACTATATAGCCTGATGTCCTATAATTCCCAATTTCCCTAAATAAATTGCCTGATAATTTACTTAATTAGCATGAAGCATAATACAATATGCTGCAGTAATCAAAATGTCTAGCTAGCAAGTATGGTTTTCACCATAGCTATAATCTAATATACTAGTCAGACAACAAATATCTACTACATTAATGGTCAATAAAATTACTATTATAATAGTATTGCATGATTTTTAGCCGACAGCCTGTCCCTAACAAGTGGTTTGTTTGTAAGGCATTTATAACTGGTAATTGGTATGTCACTTTAGAATAAGGTGCTTCAGGTCTAATAAAGTGTTTATAACTCATTCGTAATTGGTAATTTGGGCAATATTTTAAAATAAGATGTCCTTTCATGTGTTATTTAGGTTTAATGCATTATATATAGTAATAGGCACATCATTTCAACGTCTCCTTTCAGGTTTATACCTCATAATAATGTGCTTAAAAGTGACAATAAATAAACACATTCAGATGTTAAAGTGCACTCAGCTATATCACAGTCGGTGGGTTTTTATGACTGCTAGTAAATGAGAATATTTAACACCAAATGAGAAGACTGAACACCAACGGTATGTACACGTACGATTTCATGTTAGACCATTTAATAAACAACCACCATGACTCCAAACTCTGTAGCGAATAATCAGATACAGTGTTAAATGGAAAGATTAAAGCAGCACAACATGAAAATTGTGGAGAAATAACCACAAATGACTGTATTGTTAAACTGCAACCATTAAAATTAGGTAAATAAGTGTCATTCTTGTTAGCATTTGTAACTACATTTATAAATGATTAATAACTGAAAAAATTGAAGAAAATTAAATATCTGGCAACCTGACCCGCTTTTTGACTTTTATGACGAATGTGCTTACAGAGGGTTTATAATGCATTTACAAATGCTTAAATAACCATTAATAGTGTTATTATAAACCCCTTGTAGATACTTTATAAATGGTACCTTATTCTAAAGTGTTACTGTATGTTTTTTATGTGGTATAATGTACTGGGAACTTACACTGAACAAAAATATAAATGCAACACTTTTGTTTTTGCCCCCATATATCATGAGCTGCACTCAAAGATCTAAGACTTTTTCTATGTACACAAATGGCCTATTTCTCTCGAATATTGTTCACAAATCTGTCTAAATATGTGTTAGTGAGCACTTCTCCTTTGCCGAGATAATCATTTTACCTCACAGATGTGGCATATCAAGATGCTGATTAGATAGCATGATTATTACACAGGTGTGCCTTAGACTGACCACATTAAAAGGCCACTCTAAAATGTGCAGTTTCATGACAGAGCACAATGCCACAGATGTCACAAGTTTGGGGGAGCTCCCACACAGTGCTTTAAAGCCACAAAAGGTGGGATTTAAAATCACAAACAATTCAGTAGGGTGTGCACTGCAAAGAAATGGCAAAACGTATATTTATCTTGTATTCAGGTAAAAAAGACATTTACTTAACAAACTATATTTGTATTAGATAATAAAACTTGATTTTAGTAAATATACCCTGAAAATCAGTGACATTTGTCTTGTTCTATTGGCAGATTATTTTGCGCGTTACAAGCAAGAAATACTTTGTATTCATAGAATTGTTACTTATTTTTGGAGAGTCGTTTTCTGCATTGTGGAGCTGGCTATGGTGCTGAATGCACCTTTTGTGGCTTCTCTTACTGTAAAATATATTACAGCAAATGTGTTTTACATTTACAGCATGGATGCTGTAATATGTTATACAGTAAGATTAAAATTACTGTAAAGCTTCTGCTGTAGAGACAAAATACAGTAGTTTGGCTGGCAACTCTGTTGACAGTATTTAACTGTAAATTTACATGGAAAAGATATACAGTGAACATAAAGTGTCCCACTAAGGTTTTCAGGCACCACCACCCGCAGGAAAAAAATTCAATGTGCCTTGACATGGATTCTACGAGTCTCTGGAACTCCATTGATGGAACAACTGTTTTCCCTAAGATATTTTGTCGTTTGGTATTTTCATGATGTTGGTGGAGAGTGCTGTCTAACATATCAATCCAAAGTCTCCCTTAGTTGTTCAACTGGGTTGAAATCTGCTGACAGCGAAGGCCACAGCATGTGATTCACATCATTATCAAACTCATAAAACCACTCAGTGACCCATCGTGCCTTGTGGGTTGGGGGCATTGTCATCAAGGAAAAGACCACTTCCATCAGGATAGAAATGTGTTCACTCTGGAATAAAGGTGATCACTCAGAATTACTTTGTATGGATTTCCAGTGAGCCATCATTGTAACTGGACAAGTGGGCCCAAACCATGCCAAAAAAACAAACATTTGGCATGATGGATCAGTGGTATGTCTGGAGGAAGGAGAATGAAGCATACAGTCATGGTCAAAGTTTTGAGAAATACACAAATACACATTTTCACAAAGTCTGCTGCCTCAGTGTTGATGATGTCAATTTGCATAAACTCCAGAATGTCATGAAGAGTGATCAGATGAATTCCCTCTTTGCCATGAAAATGAACTTAATCCCAAAAAACATTCCCACTACATTTCAGCCCTGCCACAAAAGGACCAGCTGCCATCATGTCAGTGATTGTCTTGTTAACACAGGTGAGAGTGTTGACGAGAACAAGGCTGTAGATCACTCTGTCATGCTGATTGATTTAGAATAATCGACTGGAAGCCTTAAAGGAGGGCGGTGCTTCAAATCATTGTTCTCCTCTGTCAACCATGGTTACCTGCAAGGACCTCACACAAAAAGGGCTTCACAGGCAAGGATATTGCTGCTAGTAAGATTACACCTAAATCAGTTATTTATCAGATCAACAAGAACTTCAAGGAGACAGGTTCAATGGTTGTGAAGAGGCATCAGGGCGCCCAAGAAGTCCAGCAAGTGCTAGGACCGTCTCCTAAAGTTGATTCAGCTGCGGGATCAGGGCACCACCAGTGCAGAGCTTGCTCAGGAATGGCAGCAGGCAGGTGTGCATCTGCATGCACAGTGAGGCGAAGACTTTTGGAGGAAGGCCTGGTGTCAAGAAGGGCAGCAAAGAAGCCCCTTCTCTCCAGGAAAAACATCAGGGACAGACTGATATTCTGCAAAAGGTACAGGGATTGGACTGCTGAGCACTAGGGTAAAGAAAATTTCTCTGATGAATCCCCTTTCCGATTGTTTGGGCCATCCGGAAAAAACACCTTGTCTGGAGACGACAAGGTGAGCGCTACCATCAGTCCTCTGTCATGCCAACAGTATAGCATCCTGAGACCATTCATTGTGGGTTTGCTTCTTAGCCAAGAGAGTGGCATTCACAATTTTGCCTAAGAACACAGCCATGAATAAAGAATGGTACCAACACATCCTCCGAAAGCAACTTCTCCCAACCATTCAAGAAAGGTTTTGTGATGACCAATGCATTTTCCAGCATGATGGAGCATGATGGGGAACAAAACATCAACATTTTGTGTCCAAACTTCCTAGACGTTAATCCCATAGAGAACTTGTGGTTCGATTCTCAAGAGATGGGTTGACAAACAAAAATTCGCAAATTCTGACAAACTCCAAGCATTGATCATAAAAGAATGGGCTGCCATCATTCAGGATGTGGCCCAGAAGTAAATTGACAGCATGCCAGTGCAAAGTGCAGAGGTCTTGAGAAAAAAGGGTCAACACTGCAAATATTGACTTTAACTACTGACAAAAAGATCTAAGAACACTGAAGCAGCAAACTTTTTGGAGACAAAACTTTTTACCATGACTGTACACTGAAAAGAACACCCTGCCCACAGTCAAGCATGGTGGTGGCTCGGTAATGCTCTGGGGCTGCTTTGCAACCTCTGGCACAGGAAACATGCAGCATGTGGAAGGCAAGATGGATTCTTTGAAGAATCATGTGAGGAAGCTGAAGCTTGGGCATTAGACCTTCCAACAGGACAATGATCCCAAACATTCCTCAAATGTCACCAGTGCTTGGTTACAGAAGAAGTCCTGGAAGATTCTACAGTGGCCTTCACAGTCACTTGACTTTGAACCCCATAGAATACCTCTGGTGGGATTTGACAAAGGCGGTTGCAGCACACAAACCCAAGAATATTACTGAACTGGAGGCCATTGCTCATGAGGTATGAGTCAAGATCAGGCACGTGCATAGGCAGAGGCGAGGACGATGCCCACTGCCCCTCTGCCCTGACAAAGTGCCCTCCTGTCTGGATGTTATTTTTGTATGAATATACTTTTTTCTAAACACAACAAAATTCACCCAAGTGAAAAACAGATCACCCCTCTCCTTCCAATTGGTTTTGCCTAAATTTACTGTGTGTCTTGTGTTTAATGAGCTCGCGCTGCCCACTGGCTGGTTAGCGCACAATTCATCAGCACCTCAGCTAGGTACAATGCCTTGCGAAAGTATTCGGCCCCCTTGAACATTTCGACCTTTTGCCACATTTCAGGCTTCAAACATAAAGATATGAAACTGTAACTTTTGTGAACAGCAGTTTTCAGTTCTTTCCACAGATTATTTTTTTGTTTTATTATGGGAAGGATCAGCTTAAGTTTTCGACATATGTATTGTCTTTGTTCTAAAATATGCATCATTTCCAATCCTACATTTTATTTATATTATTGTTGTCTATATTTTACCCCAATCCTAACCTTTACCTGACCAATAGTTGAGACCAATGACATTTTAAAATTTAGCTCTCGCTTACACATTTTTATATTTTCCTCAATCATTATTTTTTTTATTTGATCAACTCTTTATTTAAGTTCAATATTGTCCATCTATCTCTTAGCCACAGCCATGTTGGGTTTCCATTTGCCATGTGTATTTCAACTGTACTGTGATGCTTCACATAATTATGAAACCTTTCTATTGTCAATGACTCCACCAATTTGGAATTAAAGATAAATATTTTTGCTAAAATAATTATCATATTATGAATTGTCTGACTATTACATTTTAAGTCTCCAAGTAGTGCTATTTGTAAAGTTTATTCAAGATAAATATTGCATTTATTAATCCATTTTGTATCTGTGACCAAAAGCATGCTACATATGGACAGTACCAAAAAAGATGATCTATAGATTCGGCCTCCTCAGAGCAAAATCTGCAGAGTTGGGAAGATTGAATTCCCTATTTGTTGACAGTATTTTATATAATAATTTGAATTGAAATATTCTAATTTTTGAGTCTGGTGTTGTTTTGCGTATTAATCCAAAAGCGTTATGCCACGGGATTGGAACATCAAAAATTTCTTCCCAGCTATTTTGTAATTTATATGGAACAGCAACAAATTGTTTTGTTCGTAGATGGAATTTGTATATTTCTTTGTTTATCTGTATTTTCTTCATCCATGTGAGATCTTTGATACATGGTTGACAGACAAAATCATACTTTTTCCCCTCTTGTACTTTCTTCTTCCAAGTATATGGTATTGCTGCAATTAGTTGATTGTATTTTTGTAGGGAGCATACATTTCCATATGTTTTTTTTAACTGTATGTAAGGCATCACTCCACCGGCTTCATTTATAATGTCATTTACAAACATTATTCCTTTTCCAAACATCTTGTCAAAGTATACAGGTTTTTTATCAACTAGTATGTGAATTTAGCCACAATAATTGTTGTAAAATTTGGTCCCTATTTTCAGGCGGATAAAATTGAAATTGCAACCAACTTTTCATGGCTTGTTTAAAAAATATCGACATCTTAGAAATGTTTTCCAATATCTGAAAATGGTCAGTTGTAATTTGTAGAAATGGAAAGAGATCCTTACTGAACAATGGTTGAAATACTCTTACTAGCTTACTAGAGAACCAATTAGGATTTAACACGGTCTTTATATGCTCTGCTTGGGTCCTGTTTCACTAATAATGAAATCAGGCCTTCTTGTTGTGTGTCTGACAATCTACTGTTTATATTCGAGTGATTAAAACATGCGAGTAATGGGCCTCTTAATATATCAAAAAAAGTTTGGTATACCTCTACTGAAATGCCATCCAGTCCGGGTGTTTTTCCAGCTTTAAATGTTTTAAGCGCTTCAAGCATTTCCTCTTCAGTAATGAGTCCTTAGCATGTCCTTCGCATCCTTCGCATCCTTCGCACCTTTCCACAGATTCTTGATTGGATTCAGGTCTTGAGTTTGACTTGGCCATTCTAAAACCTGGATATGTTTATTTGTGAACCATTCCATTGTAGATTTTGCTTTATGTTTTGGATCATTGTCTTGTTGGAAGACAAATCTCCATCCCAGTCTCAGGTTTTTTGCAGACTCCATCAGGTTTTCTTCCAGAATGGTTCTGTATTTGGCTCCATCCATATTCCCATAAATTTTAGCCATCTTCCCTGTCCCTGCTGAAGAAAAGCAGGCCCAAACCATGATGCTGCCACCACTATGTTTGACAGTGGGGATGGTGTGTTCAGGTCGATGAGCTGTGTTGCTTTTACGCCAAACATAACGTTTTGCATTGTTGCCAAAAAGTTTGATTTTGGTTTCATCTGACCAGAGCACATACTTCCACATGTTTGGTGTGTCTCCCAGGTGGCTTTTGGCAAACTTTAAACGACACTTTTTATTGATATCTTTCAGAAATGGCTTTCTTCTTGCCACTCTTCCATAAAGGCCAGATTTGTGCAGTATATGACTGATTGTTGTCCTATGGACAGACTCGCCCACCTCAGCTGTAGATCTCTGCAGTTCATCCAGAGTGATCATGGGCCTCTTGGCTGCATCTCTGATCAGTCTTCTCCTTGTATGAGCTGAAAGTTTAGAGGGA
>JACXGM010016087.1:0-20775 GCA_016801145.1 Umbra pygmaea
AATTTCCTAAATAGGCCTGTATCCATTGCGAACATATTTTATTATAGTTATAAAATGTCCATAAAATCATTGTTGTAGTGGCGGCGACTAGCGGCTTGAGCTCAAACAACGCTAAGAGAGAGCTTACGAATGGTCCAGACCAACCTTACGAAAGTGTGACTTACAGAAGATATACTTAGCGTACGAACGTTTCGGGAACTGTGCCATAAGGTTAAGAGAGAGGTTAAGGAATAGGTTAAGAACTACTTAGCGATAAGAACGTTTTGGGGAACCGGGCCCAGGTTGCTATCAGTGGGGATATACGAGGAATGTTCCACCAGATCCGTCTGCAGCCTGAACTGTCAGAAAAAGAGGTACAATGCAGGTCCATTTTTGTTCCCTAAGGTACAAACATAGCAAATGTTCCCTGAAAGTACAAAAATGTTGCTTTAAGGTACAATTACACACCTTGAAGGTACAATTATGCAAGATCTTCCTCTTACTAAAGGTACAAAAATGTACCTTTGAGGGTACCACCCCGGTGACAAGCTTTTGTACCTTAAAGGCACTGTTTTGTACTTTTTTTCTGAGAAAGTAATGACAACCCCCTTCTCAGATTCACCTGGAGAGATCTGCGCTTCTGAAGACCCACCTGATGTGTATGAATGGCAGGTGCTGCCATTTGGTACGACGTGTTGTCCGTGCTGCACTATCTTCGCTTTGCAGACGCACACTCGTCATTAACAGGACAGTCATCCTGACATTCCATCGTCAGTGGAGCAAGGCTTCTATGAGTGAATCTCTACCTGGTGACTTGGCTCTCTAGTAGGAGCCCTGAAGTGGCTAATACATGTTATCCAGCATTCACAGGGTTAAAACCCAACACTCTCTCTTCTTCAATCATTTTCTTTCCACATCCCTCTCTCCTTTCTTCCCTTCTCCCTCTACCTTTTCTCTCTTGCAGTAACCAGCAGTAAAGTATTTAATATTGAATATGTCTTCTATCTCTGAGAAATTAAGGCCAGATGGGAGATTCTGCAGGGCTACATTAGTCCCTCTCTGTCTTCTGTTAAACTAAACCCAGCCGACAGCTATTCATTACCACACAAGGAAATAGGAATGTGGTCAGGGTACATACAGTTTATGTAATTTCTGCGACCTTATAGAACCCAACTGTACACTTACCATAAATTGGTGCTAGGTAAGACAACTCCAACAGCCAAACGAAGTCCTGTAGTTGTAACAGTGAATTCAGCAATAGAGTAAAATGACAGTAATATTATGCAACAATGCAAGATAGAGTTATCTGACTAATGATGTGGAACCCAGGCCTTTAGGTCTTTGTTCTAATAAGAGTTATTCTTAGATACATATCCAGGATCAGCTTACACTCCCCCAGTCCAAGCCTCAACACATATGCTTGAAAACCTAAAAAGAGAACTTAGATGTAAGAACAATGTATTTCACACTCCTTCCCGGGAGGCGGAGCAATGCACCTGGCGGAGTTACCGTCTTTCTTGAAGGTGTTGAGATGGAAGAGGGAAGGAGCCAAACGCACAGCAATGTTGGCCGACCACATCTCCATGAAGAAGGAGGAGTGTCTGCAGGGCTTCCGGTTCTCATCCAGCAGAAGGAAGATGGTCACCTGTGCTGCACTGAACTGCTGCTCATTGGGGACGTCTGTTCAGGGTAGGAGAATATGTATGTGAATAATATTGCTTTGTCATCAATATTAAAGTTTCTTTCAGTAGGGAAAAATGCAATCAATTGCATGTCTTAGCTGCCAGCGCAATTTTAAAGTGCCAGTCCCTAGAGAGTGACACCTAGACAAAAAGAAAAAATTATATTATTATGAAATACAACTATTTAAACAACAGCAAAAAAGACATAAAGTACAGATAGTGGATGACAAGATCCTAGTATTTCGTCAGCCACCAATTGTGGAAGTTCTCCCACTTAAAAAGATGAGCGTGGTCTGTACTTTTCATCATAGGTACACTTCAACTATGAGAGACAAAATGAGAAAAACAAATCCAGAAAATCACATTGTTGGATTTTTAATGAATTTATTGGTAAATTATGCTGGAAAATAATGATTTAGTCACCTACAAACTGCTTCATTATATCAGCCACGTTCGAATGCAGAATGACCGTCATAAGACACGCCTTTTGGGTCCGTCTCCACCATGTCACGTCGCAGATACTGGATACAAGACTTTACAACTGACTTTTGAAAAAGGCCCACCTGAGATGATTTGAGGCTAAAGGTGAAAATGTGTGTATGTGTGTGTGAGGAACACAGACTTGCCTAGAGGTTTGAAGGTGAACGAAAATGCACTGGATTGACAAATCATCCATTCTGTCTCTGCCTGGCCAGCTCCCATTTTTCCACTGGGATACACTGCCTCTGGCCCTATGATTGGGGCTGTTATTTTGTTATTTAGTGGTCTATTGACGCCCCTTTGTGGTCTTGGCTTATGCGTGGCATAGTAGGTGGGACAATTTCCTGCGTGGTTAGCCCTATGTAATTTCCTGTCTTATCTGGTGTCCTGTGGGGCCTTTGGTATACTCGCTCTATTTCCCCTGGGCCACACCACCTGGTCATGTTGCTGATCTAGATTGTTCCTGACAACTCAAGCTGTCACTGTCCACATCTCACCTGTTCATGTCTCAGCCTCTTACTACCTACCTACACATGCCTAAGCCAACTGATATTACATTTTCTTTAACAACTGGGAATCCCGGGTTATGAAAAGGCAAATTAAATTTACAATTAGTCTGGAGGAGTATTCATTCTTTTTCTTTAACCAATATTTAGATGGACAAGTTTGTAATATATATATAAATAAAAGTGCTATATGACAACAGTTGATACAAAAGGGATTGTGGGGAGTTTAAAGCCAGCTACTGTAGATTAGACTCATACAAGTGTGTCTTTTCCCTGCGGCCAGTAAACCTTGTATAACCTCCATTCATCTCAGTATGTAGGATATCCCTTTCCAGTACCTCATAATCTGGCCTCACCATGGCAAATATATGAGGGCTGCTCTCCCATTTCTTATGACCCTCTATCTCAGTTTTCAATATCCATCTTTGTAACTATGACATCAATTTACTATAGGTCAAGGCATCACAGGGCCATAATTCAGCCAATGTGTACTTCATAATATCAATGCATGTCAACGATTGCAGAGGTAAATCTGACGACCCAGGCCTGGGTGCCCTTTTAAAATGTAAAAAGACATTTCAGCCAATGTTGAAAATGAAAAGTTGTTATTTTAATTTTGTTACATAAAGTTGTTACAATTATGCCTAATTGTTATACGTGTCAGCTGGGGCCCATATTTCATGACCTATCTTACGCCAAAGGCCCGCTGTGTATGGCACAGAATCTGGTCAGTAAGCTTGACTTAAATATGTAAACACAATGCGTATGATCGTGGTCAGACCTTACATCAAAGAGAATTTGAGAAGCTTTGAATCCAAAGCAACCTGCCGATGCTCTAAAGTTCAATAAACCAACATAGCAACTGTAATAAGCAGAAGCGTCATGCACCTATTTTTTTAAGGGGGCACAGTCTGCACAACACATGGAAACAGGTGCCCACAAATACTGATATTACAAGGAAAATCCACATGGCTCAAAAATCAGTTTCAATGGGCATGATGCCCCTGGTAATAAGTTAGAGCTAGGTTCTGGAAATCTGTAGAAGATGATGAGTCAATATTTCACTATTTTGCTCATGGGATTTTCAGTTATTTTGGGCTTCAGACCAATTACTACTTTTAGTTTAAAACACATTTGTGTTTAATAGATTATGGGTAGTGTTAAAGGAGGTTAAAGCGAGTCCTGTACCTGACCAAGACACTTTGTTCTCAGATAGATTATGGCTTTGAGGATGCTCGAGGCTAGTGGGTCCCCTGTTTGCTGTACACAGTGGAGAACGGGTACACCGAAACTCTCCTATCCTTTAGATCTTTAGATCTGGGAATCTAAATCCATGCTTTTGTTACCTCAAGATTGGATTATTGTAATGCTCTCTTTTCTGGCTACCCAGACAAAACCCTAAAAAAAACTTCAGTTAGTGCTTAACACAGCCGCCAGAATTCTGACTAGAACTGCAAAATCGGAACACATTACCACAATTCTAGCCTCTCTACACTGTAAGGCTAGGGCTGATTTCAAAGTTTTACTATTAACCTACAAAGCACTACATGGACTTTCCCCTACTTATCTGTCTGATTTGGTGCAACCATACATACCCTCACGTACATTAATTTCAAAAGATGCCGGCCTCCTTACTGTTCCAAGAATTTGTAAACAAACAGCTGGTGGAAGGGCTTTCTCATATAGAGCTCCAATTCTGTGGAATGATCTGCCAACCCATGTGAGAGATGCAGACTCAGTCTCAACTTTTAAGTCTATGCTGAAGACTCATCTCTTCAGTAAGTTCTATGGTATAGTGTAGTCTGGCTCAGGGGGCTAAAAGAGAACGGCGGCACTGTTGATGAACCGCCCATGCTGGCTTGCCTGGTAGACTCCCCACTCTCCACAAGGATATACTCACTCCAATGTTACCCCTGCGGTGGTTACAGTCTGCTGGTGACCATTTGGGGGTCTTGGCAATGTGGGTGTGTCTGAAGCATGCCTACTTGCTCCTGCCCAAGGCTTTCCTTGTGCAGGACCACGTCTCTTGTCCCCCCCGTCTCAGCCCCAGATGTTATGCTGGGCCGGGTGTCTGTCAAAGAACTTTGTGACAACTGCTGTTGTAAAAAGGGCTTTATAAATAAATTTGATTGATTGATTGATCTGGGGGGCGTTGGTCTTCCTTAGTGGCTTGGGGAAAATCCTGGGAGGAGACACAAAATATAAGATGGAGGTCCAGGGCTAATGTTAAACATGAATAGGTTTCTGGATAATGGTTAGTAGATGTCACTATTTTGATACTACCTTGTCTAGGTGGCAGTTAGCTGAATTACAATCTGGCTAATTTACAGTCTGTACATAAGTATAAGATTGGCAACTATTTAATTAATTGAAATGAACATCTAACTTGCACACTAATCTTATACTTAACCTGAACCTAAAATGCCAGTTTGTAACATACATTACCATGGAATTTGTTTTTGCCCCTTACATTTTCTCTATTTATTGTATTTTTTACACTTTGTTTTCAGATCATCAACTAAAACCTCATATAATCTCCCAATTGGGTTTGCATTAAAGGTACAATACGTAGTTCGCTTTTTTAATGCAAAGTACATCGTTTGTTTTTGTTTTGGAAAACTACATAAAACTGCATTAAAAAAGCAAACATCATTATACCTATGTTATATATATTTATTAGTTGTGTACTTACATTATCCTAAATGTTTCCACCAACTTTCAAACCCAGAGAAATTTGTAATATAATTCAAAGACACGGGACGTTTCATTTTGTCTTCCGTCAATGGCGTCATATAACCTTTGACTGCTGTAGTTGCTCTAAGTTCCAGGGAACCGCCAAACATAACGTGAATAAAGTTAGAATATTTTTATAACAAGAAGTGTTGACATTGCGATAACAACGTAATGCAGCAATAAAAGGCAAACTGGAACAAGGATTTACACAAAAATATAGCCAATTACACTTATCAAACAGAGGGAATCAGAAATAATGGCCTGCCTCTAACAAAAGCCTGCTTCAAATAAAAGCCGGTTGCCTTCTGCAGTAGAGGTAAATGAAAGCCCCAATCTTTATTTGAGGAATTACTGTAAGTCTGTTTATTGGAAAATATGTGCTTAATTCAGTGGCTGCTGATCTTTCAAAGTTCCACCCTACGTTCCTTTTCAAGAAAATGCTCAGTGACGCTGTTGTACCAACTAGGCGTCTTTTCCAGTGACTTGACCAGTGTCCTCTCAAGGGCCAGCAGAGCTAGGCTGCTTAAATGGCCTTGACCGATTGTGTTACGGGTGTAGAACTTGAGCCGCTTTAAACAGGAGAAACTCCTTTCTAAACCTGCAGATGTAGCTACAAATGAGAACAGTTAGTTGCAACAATTTGCAAAGCTGAGGCATTGCACTGTCCAACTCCATGTCTTTAAGGAACACCAAGTAATCACACAGCTTTCCCCTGTTACCCTGGAAGTCCTGATCTGAATACAGGACTTGAAGTTCAGACCTCAGTCGGCCTGAATCAAAGTGATGGCCATAACTTTTCAGGACACTTTGGAAGGCATGAATGAACAAACTAATGTTTTAACAAAAATAGAGGAAATGTGTCTTTCGACTTTTTATATTACAAAATCGCTGTCAATCAAAAGGAGATGCAGTCTATCGACAAACCCTCCAATCATCACGCAGTAGCCAGAGGTCCAGGCCAGCCCACTCCTCCATTCACCCACTGAGATGCTGAGCGACTAATCGCAGCATTTATCCAATGACCATCTAGTTTCGAAGAACTGAAATAAACTGTTCAAAGCAGCACCATTAAAGTGCGTGGACGCTACGGGAATGTATGAGGGGGAAATTGAGTCAGTCGACCTGCTATATGTAGCTGATTCAAGATGAACGTGTTCTAACACATTTTTTGTCCATAAAATGTTAACGCAATAGTACATATTTGATCACAAATGTTTTGACATTTTAGTGGAAGCCAAGCTTCCCTTGCAGTCTTAAAGAAATCGCACATGGCTTAATTCATTGCTAGCTATAAGACAACCACTGTGGCTGATAAACTTGACCCAAGCCTGCTGGTTAAAGCTGCACCTCCTGCCTGTTCTCATGTCAATACGTGGGCAACGGTACGTAATGGAAATTTTGCTGCATTACGTAGACAGAGTTACGGATATGGCCATTCAAATCTGAATATTTGTAGCCTACGTATTGAATTGCCGTTCGAATGTATGTATATTTTGTTGTTTTTTTATGTGTAAAAGCATGTAAACCATGATGAATAAGGCTTTTCAAACCCAGGGCTCCTGAACCAATGTGCAAATTTTTGAGTCCATATCAACAAAGTCAACATCAAAATGCAGCACCCATTTCTTACTATATTTCTGTACATTTTTGAAATACAATTTATTCTACATCATTGCGGAGTTGTTATTTTGTCATTTTCACTTCCTACTTCCTGTCTGTAATGTGTTTAGTAAAAAAGGTGACCGTCTAAAAACATGAACGACATTATGACAGCTGAAATCCTCCCTTTCTTTATTGTTATATAAATCAAGTACAGGCTCCTTGAGATAGCTAGCTTCAGAGCCAATCAAATACATGATTGCAGAAATGAACTTACTATACAGGAACTAAATTCTTACATTTTCTTTGATGATGCTTCCATTCTGGTCTTCAGCTGTTCCATTCAAATATATATGCTATGTCCACCTTATTTCATTAGCTTAATTGTGTACTGCCTGTGATTAAATATAATTGTGTTTCACTTTCTTTCAGTTCTGCGTGTGTGTGTGTTTGTTTGAGGCTCCCCAGCCTGTCCCTGCATGAAAAAACAACATGTAGATATAAAGACAAAGCCGAGGGAAAAGGCCACTGCAAATAACGGACACAGCTCTCTGGAACAAAGCTAGTTCAACTGGAATGAAGATGCAGAATACAGAAGCACTGGATCGATGGAAAGGCGAGAAGAGGTTAAAGAAGATATGTCTTTTGAGTTAGCTCAATGATTGTTAAAACAAATAGCCCAATTACTCTATTCTCAAAAGTAAATTAACCTTTCTTATTTGCTTCAAAGCAATCCCTTTTATTATACGGTAGTTGGCTACACAAATAAATAATGTAAAACTCTATTAATTGATTTGTTGTTGTTCCAAACAGTTTTTGAAAAACTGCAACAAAATACCCTAATCAAATAAAATAGACTGTGATTTGTTAAATTCCGATACATCATCACTTGTTTTCTGTGAAATGCCATTTGCGGTCACTAAAGTTCCTGTAGGAAGGGTTCCTATCCAATATATTTGAGACGGGCTGGGCGATGTCCAGATTTAGCTACTCATCCCAACCATTTGTCATTTATAATACAGCTATGGAAAAAAATTAAGAGACCACTCCATCTTTTTCTTAATTATTATTATTATTTCTAAATTTAAGACAAATTTGTAGTGATCTCTTAATTTTTTCCCAGAGCTGTATTTTAAAAGACAGATGGTAAAAAATAAAAAACAAGAGACAATTACACATAATCCTTAAAGTTAGAAAAAAATATGAAAAGAAAATAAGGAAAAGAGTGGTCTCAATTATTTTTCTGAGCTGTATTATAATTAATTTTATTTAAAAAAATGAAGCCTCATTCTTACATAAAATATATCTTAAGTACTGTAGGGCTTGGCATTATGGATTTTTTTTATATCACAACATAAAATGTATGAATTTGAGTTGTATTCAATACGATATGGATGACGATATTAAACAAAGATTCTGTGAAAATTGAGCATTCAGCCTCCAAAATAGCACCTGCTGTGACTTGATCACATCAAAGCATATTTTCTGCTGTATAAATATTTTAAAACAATACATAAAATAAATACATTTATAATAATTGACCTCATACTACACCACGTCCCAAATTCTTATGCAAATTAGAATTAAGTGTCATATAAATATTTATAAATATTTTGTTTTTCAATGAATCTCAGGGATGGTATTGTGTCTCTGGGCTCTTTGGGTCATTAAAATCAATCTCAGACACTTGTGATAATTAGTTTGCCAGGTAAGCCCAATTAAAGGAAAACTACTTAAGGATGTACCACATTATTAAACAAGCCACAGGTTTCAAGCAATATGGGAAAGAAAAAGGACCTCTGCTGCAGAAAAGCATCAAATAGTGTAATGCCTTGGACAATGTATGAAAACATTAGATATATCAGGGAAACGTAACCATGATCATCATACTGTGAAGTGATTTGTGGCTGATTCTCGAGCACAGATGGGTTTGTGCAGATAAAGGCATAATGAGGAAGGTTACTGCCAGACAAATTCCTTGGATTAAGAGAACAGCTGCTAAAATGCCATTACAAAGCAGCAAACAGGTATTTGAAGCTTCTGGTGCTTCTGGAGTCCCGCAAACCTCAAGGTGTAGGATCCTCCAGAGGCTTGCAGTTGTACATAAACCTATGCTCACAAGCAGAAACGGTTGCAGTGGGCCCAAAAATACATGAAGTCTCGTTTTCAAACAGTCTTGTTTACTGATGAGTGCGGTCCAGATGGATGGAGTAGTGGATGGTTGGTGGATGGCCACCATCGCCCAATAAGGCTGCGACGTCAGCAAGTAGGTGGTGGAGTAATGTTTTGGGCTGGAATGATGGGGAGAGAGCTGGTAGGCCCCTTTAGGGTCCCTGAAGGTGTGAAAATACCTCGGCAAAGTATACAGAGTTTCTGACTGACCACTTTCTTCCATGGTACAAAAAATGTACCAAAATGGTACAAAATTCCATGGTGCAAAATCTTGTTTGTGCACGACAATGCACCATCTAATGCTGCAAAGAATACCTCTGTGTCATTGGCTGCTATGGGCATAAAAATAGAGAAACTCATTGTGTGGCCTTCATCCTCGCCTGACCTCAACCCTACTGAGAACCTTTGGATGGGAGGCAGTTCGCATCAAAACATCAGCTCTGGGTGGCTATTCTGACATCCTGCAAAGAAATTCAAGCAGAAACTCTCCATAAACTCCCAAGTTCAATGGATGCAAGAATTGTGGAGGTGATATCAATGAAGGGGTCCTATGTTAACATGTAACCTTCCCTGTTAAGATGTGTTTGATTGAAATAGCTTTTGATTTCAGTAAATATGACCTCCAAATGCTGCATATTCAACAAATGACAATTTTCAGTTATTTACAACCTATAAAATGTTTAGAAACTCTGTTGTGCATAATAATTAGGAACAGTGCATTTTGAGTTTTTATTTTAAAAAATAATACTGTTTTTTATTGAGTGATTTGCAAAATGAAATTTGACTTATACCCTAACAGTTGATGATTTGAAAGTTATACTGACAGTCATTTGCATCAAATAATTAGGAAAAACTGTGTAAAATATAATTAGCATAATAATTTGGAATGCAGTGTATCTGCTGTTTAGAATTTTGAGAGAGGCTACAAGAAATAAGAAATATAAAATGCTCAAGTATTTTTATCACAGATCAGAGTACAATACTGTATAATACATTTTATATACAGTATTACAGATAAATAGTGAATAGTGTTATAAAATAAAATGTTCCAATTACGCTACATGGTATGGTCATTGCTATGCACATATCTGAGCACTGGCACTTTAATTGCAAGTGATAAACCAAGAAGCTGCATCTCAGATATTCAATTCTGCAAGTGAAACATCAGCTGGAATATGATTATTCTTACGCAAGGAGCAGAGTCTTGTAGAATTGCAATGACACATGGGAGTTTAGTGAGACAAAACAATGCCGGTAACATTATACCTTATAAAGCTTTGATGTTATCTTGTAACAAGCAACACACGATAGTTAGTGAACCCTTCATGATTTGAGTCTTTGCATTTGAAAAAAGGAAGCTAAAATATCACTGTTAGTGAACAAAATAAAAAAATCTATTATAAAACAAGGTTATAATCAATTCCAATAAACTACAGTCATATTTGATATTCAGACACATTTAATTTTCATTAATAATTGTAATGTCCAGGTGATCGTGAGGCAGGTGTCAAACGCAGGTTGCATTAATGCTCGGACAATAACTGGCTTGGATGTGTCACAATGTCTATAGTCTTTGTACCTGTTCTGTGTCACTTCATGGTGGTTTCTCCCTTGTGTTTTGTTTTCCCGCTCTTTGTGTCACATGATCCCATCACATGTTTTTGTCAGCCTATCAGTTCTGTTGTTTAGTCCACACCTGCACCTCCTTCCCTCGTTAGTATGGTATTTGGTTCTGTCTGTTTAGTTGTTCAGTGTGGTTCATTGTTCTTGTCAAGGTATGTGGTTGCTTTTGTTCTTATGTTCAGTTAATATGTTTAACGTATTTAATTTATCTTGTGTTATAGTTCTTTGTGGTATGTTTAGAGAGTCTGTTCATGTGTTTAGTGTTGTGATTACTGTTCATGTCATGTGTTTTATACATTGGTTAGTCTTTGGTCCTCATTTTGTTCTATGTTTCTGTTCTTGTCAAGTTCTTCCTAGTTGTGACAATAAATACATGTTGACTGAAGACGTGCCTGCCTCCTTACCTTTGGAACTGTGACAAAATGAACCACCCAGACAAAGAGACAGTGTCTTCAGAGGGAATACTCCACCTTAAAAAGGAGGCATCGGACCCGGAGGACTGGGGTCTCCCCAATAAATTTTTTTGGGGGGGCTATAGCACTGCGGACCAGCTGCCAGTGGAGCTGGAAGCTGAGGTCCAGTGGGCTGTCTTGGCAGCTGAAGGGGCCATAGTGGAGGCCAGAGCCATATGGCTGGCGATGGCAGCAGAGGTGAGCTACCTGCTGCTCTGAGTGAGAGGAGCTGCTGCGATGTTGGAGGCCAAGCAGTTCTCGGAGCTGGCAGCAGCCTGCTCACAGCCACAGCCAGCCCCCCAGGCCGATGCCCCTGCCCAGCCGGCCCTCCAGGAGGAGGGCTTGGTTCTACCACCACCACCTCGGTTCAGTGATAGCGCAGCAGTGGAGTTTACGGGGCCCCCCTCTGATGCAGAGCTTTCCGGGCCCTCCACTGCACCTGACCCCGAGCCTCCTGTCCCTCATGACCCCAAGCCCCCTGCTGCTCCGCCAGACACCTGGCCTTCTGTTTCGCCTGATCCCGGCCCCTCTGTTGCTCAGCCTCTAGATACCGGACCCCCTGCTCGGCCGACGGCGCCATCCGGACCCCCTGCTCGGCCGACGGCGCCGTCCGGACCCCCTGCTCGGCCGACGGCGCCGTCCGGACCTCCTGCTCGGCCAACGGCGCCGTCCGGACCCCCGTCGCTGACGCTGCCGTCCGGACCCCCGTCGCTGAGGCCACAGGACCTCCGGACCCCCTACTCAGCTGCCGCCTCCTACGTTCCCGGCCGCCCGGCCGCCCCCAGTGTCCCCGCTTGCCTGGGCCCCGCTACACTCCCTTGCCCTCTGACTCTCGTGTTTTTGTGTGCTTGTTTTTGTGTTTCAGTGTTTGTTTGTGGAGTTGTCGCGCCAGGTGTCGCTCCTTACGTGGGGGATTCTGTCACAATGTCTATAGTCTTTGTGCCTGTTCTGTGTCACTTCATGGTGGTTTCTCCCTTGTGTTTTGTTTTCCTGCTCTTTGTGTCACATGATCCCATCACATGTTTTGTCAGCCTATCAGTTCTGTTGTTTAGTCCACACCTGCACCTCCTTCCCTCGTTAGTTTGGTATTTAGTGCTGTCTGTTTGGTTGTTCAGTGTGGTTCATTGTTCTTGTCAAGGTATGTGGTTGCTCTTGTTCTTATGTTCAGTTCATATGTTTAAAGTATTTAATGTATCTTGTGTTATAGTTCTTTGTGGTATGTTTAGAGAGTCTGTTCATGTGTTTAGTGTTGTGATTACTGTTCATGTCATGTGCTTTATACATTGGTTAGTCCTTGGTCCTCATTTTGTTCTATGTTTCTGTTCTTGTCAAGTTTTTCCTAGTTGTGACAATAAATACATGTTGACTGAAGACGCGCCTGCCTCCTTACCTTTGAAACTGTGACAGGATGCCACAGTGCCAAAGACGTCTGGAATTCTAACACACACTGAAATCTTTGGAGAACTGGTCCACAACGACCAAGATTGCAGTGTGACCATTAGAGGGATGGAGACCTGTGATGAAATCTATGGACAAACGCACCAATGTTATTGTGGGAACGTAGGAGGCATTACAGGACAACTCCGACGCAAAATGAACCTAGGGGTTAATATCACATTGCTACCGAATTGACCAATCTCTGGGATATGTTTTTTAATGCTAATTGAATGTGCTCAGTTTTAGTGTGAACTGATAATTACCTTATAATGCTAGTTGTGAGGGCACAAATTAATTAAAAATAAATCGCTATTATAGACCACTACCGGGGCTCAAAATAGCACCACACTTCCACGGTAGCATGATGGGACTCCCTAAATGCTAACTGAAGCACTGAGAACTTTGTAAGTGTACAGACAGTTTATTAGAAATATAGTTTGAAAGACATTACCTTTCGTGTCTACAAGGCAGCCGCAATTCGGAAACATAATCGATTAGTCAAACCACAAACTCTGTGCTACGTGAGCTGAACTGTGACTTGGAATCGTCAATGGCAAGAGGTTTTGCAGTCATTCATGCAGATCAATGAGCAAGACTTACAGCTGGCAAATTGCTTACAGTTCAGCTGGTGAATATGAGAAAAAGTGTATGCTCCCTTTAATTCCCTTCAAAATAATGATGTCCCCTTCATGAAAATGGTCTCAGTGGAATTATATACTTTTTTGGGGCGAAAGGCAAAATGTACAAACTAAAAGGGAGGAAGATGACTTCAGGTACACACAGTTAAGATGAAAATATATATTTTTTTTAAATAATTATGGATTTTCCTTGTATGTATGTATGATTAGAGAGACTTTGACAAGGTCTATAAAATAATTTAAGAATATTTGGAGTATTTCACCATTTGATGGCTTATAGGTTGTTATCTTGTTGAAATTGATTACTTTGCACTGGGGACTGGGGTAAAATACAATTCATGTTCCAAAATAAAGGTGAGAAAATTACAAAAAAGTTTTTTAATGTGCATTATTCTGTGTTAATGTGAGAAAGAAGACATAAATCTATAATTTAAGAGGTGATATAAATATTGAACACATTTTACAGAAAATATGAGGAAGTAATTTATGGGGACAGAAATGTCACTGCATAACAGGAATGTTCCAGCTATTGTTTGGTGGAAATATTACCAATTGCTCCTTTAAATCACAGACATATTCCTGTCCAATGCTTGAAGTTACCTAGACACAACACTTGAAAAGCCAGATGGAAATTATATCCACAGACTTATACAAAAAGAATAACTATAATTTCCACTGGAATCTAGGCTCAAGGTTATGCTTAGTCATGCCTTCTGATTCAGATGCTGAAAAACAGTATATTGTTGGGAGTTTATTGTTCTGGAAGCATCTTGTGTTTTTGTCTTTTGAGAGGTGCAGCAAGGTTGCAGCTTCACATAAATAATAAATTAACCTCTACACATGCTGCCTCCAATTTTGCTTCTCTACCCCTCGTCTTTTCCCCTTGTCTGGCAACTCATACATGCCTTGGCCAAAAGTTTGTTACACGATTTCTAGTGTGAATTGTCTGACCATTCTACCCAATAAGCAGATGAGATCCATCAGCGCCATCCTGCAAGATGACGTTAACAACTTTGATTCACTTTATTAAGTGAATTTTTTCTAAAAGCAGATTCATTTGTTTTCTATCCTTTCTTTTGGATGGCAGTTGGACATTTTTTTTCTTTTTGGTAACAGTTTGATACTCTGAATATATCATTTTGATAGTAGCTCTCTCCATCCCTATAGGCATGTTGTCATAGATACTAGCCCGGTGGTTTACTGAGGCTAGGGGACTGCAGCAGGAAGAATCATTTTCTTTGACAGCTGAGCTTCCCGTGATTTGCTGCCCATGATACCCGTGGAAGCTTCCTGTTCTCCAGTTCACAGAGGCAACAAGACATTGTTGTGGGTAAGGGCAGCGGGGAATGTGCAAAGCGTGTGCCCCTTGGGGGATTTGTAAGACCAGATTGTCTTTACAGTCCTAGAACTCTCTGAATGGGTGTCTGAGTCCTCCCTGGTCCTGTCCTCAGACTCTGCTGGTTCTCTTGCAGTTGCTGCATACCCTGGTGATGGAGCTGCGTGTGCTGACAGTAGCGCTGCTCTCTGAAGGGCTGAGGCTTCTGCTAGAGTGGGGGGAGGAGGGAGAGGAGGATGCCTGGCTGTCTGTTCTTTCTTCCTGGCCCTGAAGGGTGAAGAGCTCCACGTACGGCAGCTTGTGTTCAATGTCCAGACCCTCCCAAAGCACAGGGTCAGACATGTCTAGCCTGGCCATGATGTGACCACTGTGGATGTGGGAGCGAATAGAGAGTGTGCCCTAGACGCAAAGTCTCTCCATCTTCTTCAACCGACTGGGAATCTTCATTCTGGGGGAAGCAGTCCTCAGCACTGCTGAAGCTGGGTCTCACATCCTGGGGAGGGGGGACCACTAAACGATATGTCCAGGGTTAAGGTCTTGTTGGTGGAGGAGCAGTGAGATCTGGGTCTGGTCTCCAGGTCTTCAGTGGCAGCCCTAAGCCCTGGTGGCCATGGCTCTGTGCTGCTGGTGCTGTGGATGGAGCAGACCTAATTGTTGGTGTCACAATGCGACATGTTCTGGTTGTCTGATGAATTCAGGTTTTCCAACCCCTCTAGGCGAAGCCAGCATCTTGTCTCCCTCTCGTAGGTACAGTTTGAGCTGATTGCACAGGGCTGCTCATCCTCAGAACCTTCCCACTGAGAGTCACAAGCAGAAATTCAAGATATGGTGTAAAAAGACGGCAAGTAATAAAGGGGCGATCTATTTCTATGGGAACTGGTTCTTAAAAAGCCTTCCAGGTTAAATGAAGGTTTCAATAAATAGTAATTGTAATAATAATGGAATAATAATATTAATAATGGAAAGACATTAGAAATAAGTAAAACAGTTCCTTAAGACTTGAAATTCCACAGATGTCTGTTTCCCAGTGTCATTTCTTTTTATCTTTCTGAGTAATATTCAGAAGAAGCCATGCATTTTTCCCAGGTTCCCTTGATTTCTGGATATCACGTTACTCATCAGTAACTTTCACAACAGAACTAGATTTAGGAAGAACAACACAAAAACCATTAATTTTAGATGACCTTTCACACCATTGGTACACATTCTCCTCACTTTCTCAAACAAACTCTAATGAAGTCAGAGGTTTGGGGGTAGGTTGAGCTGTCTATCTAGCTATCAGTATCTTTGTAAGTCGAAATGTTAAATGCTAACAAGGAGCTTATTCTCTGCTTCCTGCTGTGGCTGTGACAGAGCTGCCTTGTTGGTGTTTCACAGCATTCACACTCACCCACCTGTCTCTTTGATCTGCTCAGCTCCAGCCTCAGATCCACACATTTGTTTAACGTGCTTAATCTCCTGGAAGCAGAGGAGAAGTATGGCAGTTCAACAAACACAACAGTACAGGAACAACTCCTAAGCACACAAGGGCCACAACATGATACATTCAAGTTTAAGCATAATCCTATTACAATTCCAAATTGACTGTATTTGCACCTGAACAAATGCTACATGTTAGTTGCTCCCATTGTTTAAGCTTGCAGAATTAGAGTCAGCTGGCCTTGTTCAATTCCTACAACAACATCTTCATCTAGCATTTCTAGATTAATTCACTTTTTCTATACAAAAACAAATGGCATTTCTGAATCTACAGTAGGCCAATCTTGGACACCAGAGAGGTATATTTTAAAACTTGAAATTTCACCTGAAATGTTTTCCCTATACCTTTTCTGAATCTCTCGTGTAGAATTTGAAAAGACATGATTAAGCATTCTTGACACGGGATTCTTACAAAATGCTTTTGACTGATCACACATTTGCATATTGGTTTCACATAACATCCATGTGCTCCGTCCAAAGAAATATATTGGAGGTTAATAAAACATTCAAGAGTATAGTATTTTGCTTCTTTCAGATATATGGACTGTTGCATCTTAAAACCGGTTCTGTCCCGGCTAGTTTTATGTTTGTAAAGGTCACTAAGGCTTTTCAATTGCCAGCACAAAACTTCAAAGTGCCGGAATTCCCCTAGTGAGTAAAGAAATGCTGTGTCCAAAGTGGCACAAAATCCTTTGCTAGGTAACCACAAATGTGAATCAAATAATCTTGAGCTGCATTAGTGCAACCAATCTACCCTCTAACTGTACAAAATAGAAATATGTATACAGTAAATACGCAGGGATCGAAATTTAACATAATACAAGGAAGAAAATTGGGGTCATGTTTTTTTTCCTCTTGATAAAACTGGGGTGGGAATTTAGGATTAGATGTGAATTCCTTGCTAATGATAATTAACTGGGAGTGAGAAAATAAGGACTTTAGAATCAACCTCGCTGGGCAGAAATCTCAAGTGGCGGTATCGAGATCGAAAACAAAGTCGAGGTAATCAAGGAGGCCATCGGGGTAGGCTAAAACTAATCGGCACTACCTACCATTTTCCTCACTAATATTTGGTCCTTGGTGAACAAAATGTATGAACTAAGACTCTGGCTCACCTCACAAAAAGTAATATAGATTGCAACATAATTATTTTGATGGAACGATATTCCCAAAGACGCTCTACTGTTATTATTGCAGCTTACATTCCTCCGGATGCTAAGCTGGCAATGAAAGAACTGCAGACTGCTATTAGCAAACAACAAACAACAAACTTCACACTACCACTCGAAAACTGTACGTCTCCTGCCCCATCAAATGAACCAAAACATTGGACCGCGTATAAAAACATTGCTGATGCTTACAAAGCAATCCCGCTCTCATTGTTTCTACTCCCCAAGTACACCCCATCATCAAACATGTCAAACCATCAGTGAGGACGGTTAAAGGGTGGCAAGAGGGGACGCACTCTGTACTACAGTGCCATTTCCAATACACAGATTTAAGCCTGTTCACCACTCAGGCCACCCAGGATTCCCCTAAACAATATACAGCTTTATGCCTCCTCTGTTCTGGACTACATCAACACTTGCACCAACAGTGTCACCACCTACAAACAGTTAAGAACTTTTACCATTTATTCACTTTGGGACCTAACTGATGTCTCACTTATTACCTACTCTACTTACTTACTCTACATACTGTACGTTGCTGTTGCCTAGTGGCTCATTCAATTTATATCACTTGCACTATTACTGTACATACAGTATACTCAGTCATAATATGAATGTATACATACTGAAAATACACATATATTCATAATATGACTGTTTACACACTGCAGGCCCTATTTTAACAATCTGAAACCCAAGTATCAAACACGAAACGCAAGTGACTTTGTTGGCGGATCTTGTGCGCTGTTGCTATTATACCGGCGGGATAAATTACACTTGTGCCCGACGCAAATCTAAAATGGGTTGGTCTGAATGAGCTACATTAGTCATAGGTCTGGTTTGGGCATAACGGGTAATAAACCAATCAGAGCGTCATCTCACATTCCCTTTAAAAGCAGGCGCGCTTGTTCATGGTGGATTGCTATTATAACAGCGGATTGCTATAAAAACATTTTTCAACAAAATGTAAATAAAGAAATGTCACAAAGACATACTTCCCGATGTTTTGGGCTCACTCTCACTGAATTACGAGGTTATGAATGCATGGTGTAGTCTAACATTAGTAGTCTAACATCTATTGTAGTCTAACATTAGACCAAGATTACTTTATTACCTCACTATAGACGACACAGCAGCTCTTCTGTCAAATAAGCTCACCTCTATTGTTTTGCTGCTGGGGCATTTGGGTTAAATGGCATCAGCACATGCAGTTCAACATCACGTCTCCTCAAGTCCTCTAATATTTCCTCATTTATGTCATCAACACATCCATTATTCATGAAATGTTGTGTAAAACACAACAGCCCACAATGAATGCTGCAACCTTTTGAGGACTGTACTGTAAAGTGCCTCCTGACCTATTCAAACACCTGAAGGGCATTTTCAGTATGCTGAATGTTCGTTCAATTACACTGTGTATTTGTGTGTTTTTTTGATTAAACAGCATCACCATCATTAATGGTGACATCAGCCTTGTCTTTAACAGATAGCCGTTGTCCCCTAACAGCCACCCATCCAAGGGGGGATTCCCCTCGAAGATGGCAGGAATGGCAGAGTTTGCCAGCATAAATGAATTGTGGCTGAGCCAGGGTAATGGCTTGTATGTTGATTGAATGGGTTCTCTTGTGGTTGATGTATTTCAGTGTGAATATTGTAATTATGTATGCTTTGCAAAAATGGGAAATGCTGCATCTGTGTAGATAAGAGGAGCAAAATGTATGCGCATTGTGTACATGCTACATTATGGCCAAACACGCGCCCTTAAAATAGTATCTGAATAATGAGCCACTGAGTTTAGACTAGGTTTTTCCTGGTCTGTGGCAGAATTTTTTCTGAAACTGTCAGAACACTCCTCCTCTTTTCGCTGAACCACCCCCGGGAGCGCAAGTTCATTCCCTAATTAACCAACGTGCATCTGTGGAGGGAAAATTTTGCTGTGCGTCAGGTGCAAAATAAGAATGATACATGTGTCGGTGTACAAAGTGAATTTCGCCGAGTGCAAGATAGGGCTCTGAATATATACTTGCAGAACCTGTCTTTCTTCCCATTGTCAGCTGCACTAATTTCTGCAATCTAGGTTAGAGGTTTAGTGACAAAGGCTGTACAAAAGAGAAAAAGACAACTTCATGTATTCAATATGTATTGGAGGTGTGACAACCTGGCAGGAACTATAGCCAGGTTGTGGCAGAGAAGTGAACTAAAATCATAGACTCAAGTTATGTATATGTATTTCTGTGTAGTGGGGGCTTGTGGGGTTTATTTTCATATGGCAGTGCAATGCACTGAGGGTTTATGTTACCATATTGAATGTATTATTGTGTGGTGCGCCTTCCCCTCGGTCACCTGGTGCTAGTAGGGACTGATTGTGTGATTTCCATCAGCTGGTAGTTCAGTCCCTATTTAAGCCCGAGTGAACAAGAGGGAGGCGCGATTCATTGTAATTATCGGATGGTCGTTGTGGTGTGCTGTTCGTACAGGAAGCTGATTCATGTTACTGGTATGTTGTGATAAGAGTGCTGTCTTGCTTTGAGGTAATGCATATGCGTTTTCCTATATTTGTCGCCCGCGTCCACGCCCCGTAAAGAGCATGAGTATTTTGGTACAGATCCACTTGTCCGACACGACTGGAGCGTGGTGTCGGGTGGTGTCGTGACGCTACACTTAGTTTGTATGAGGGTATGCAGCGCCGCCTTCCCGGGATGCTCTGCGGGCGCGTTGAAGTCGGGTGACGTCACCCATAGGAACAGAGCGAGGTGCGACGTGACAGAAGTGTAGCACGGACAAGTGGATCCGTACCGTTAGATGTATAGATGCTGTAGTGTGCTGCTCACATTACGTGACACCTGAAATTATGTTGTGACATACGCTCTCTGGATTGATTGTCTTCTGTAAAAACCCATATTCTACCAACCATCTACCTGCCTTGTTTCCCTCTCTACCTTACACATGACAGAATCGTGACCGGAGGAAACTTTATTTCTTAAGAACGGTGACCATGTAAATTTGATTTAACAAGGTTAGTAACTTTTTGGACTGATTTTTAATCGTAAAATATTTTACCTACCTGGTGAATTATTATTAGAATGAGGTTGTGACTGGGTAGGCACAGGTTTAACTAACCTTGATGAAACCATGTTTTCAAGTCTATGAGAGCCGCATATTTCGCTCAACTGTAAATGATCAGTTTACATTACAATTGTGTATTCCATTTATCCAATGTGTTGCTTCATGCTGATCATGTACAACAATTTTATTTATTGTATTCTTTCATTTGCAACCTTGACAGTGTTGACCGGTCATGGAGCAAACAAAAAATGTACAGGTTGTGTAAATTAATCAATGTTACAATACTTGGTTGTTTAACAAGTTAAGGAGTAAATAGTAAATAGCCTACTGTCTCTACAGTGAAAAGGGATAGGCCTACATTGATTTTGGTCCGTATCAAACAGACCATACATTAAAATAGCTACATGTCACAAACAAGCGCAAC
>JACXGM010016088.1:0-20775 GCA_016801145.1 Umbra pygmaea
AGACGCTGTGTTTATAGTCCCTGCAGTAGTCGCTGTGTTTATAGTGCCATCAGTAGAGGCTGTGGTTGTAGTGTGTGCAGGTGTGCGTTTCACACTGTATTCTCAGAGACTACCTGTGGAATGGGGACGTCCTGGGTTGTGTATTTTGTCTTCAGGGTCACAGGGACCTTCTTTAGGACCAGGGTCACCCCACTGGGATTCTCCTGGAGTTTCTTTATCAGGTTCGTTCTGCTCCAGCCAACCTGACAAAGCAGAAAAAAAATACACCCAGATGCTGTTAGTGTAGGTTTTATTTCTTAGCCCTTTTCGTACCGAGCCCTTGTCGTTTCTCGTCCATCCGGGCCCTCAGACCTCCGGGCCCTCGTCTTTTTTAGCCACTTTAGTTTCTAGCCGTTTTAGTTCCTGGTCATTTTGGTTTCTAGCCATTAAATTTCTACTATGTCGTTGTTTCTAACATTTGTGGTTCTTATCGGTTGTGGTTGATGTTTATAGTCTATAAATAAAATGTTGTACTGATCCAAGCTGGGATTCAGATTGAAACATTTACCTTCAGAGCTTTACTTGGCCTACCTGGAGGGATGAATGAATATCACATACTGTTCTGCAGGCACATATTGCTCAGTGGTTAGGGAGTCTGAATTGTAGTCTGAAGTTTGCTGGTTTGATTCACGACTCTGCCAAATGAAGTTGCGTGCTTGGTCAAGGCACTTTACCCTAAGTTGCTCCCGGGGAATGTCCATGTAGTTATCGAGTAATGTTTTCCTTTAGATTAATTAGATGTTTTTTTAAAACAGATGATTGTGATCAGCAATATGTTGTAGCTAATTCCCATGGTGTCTGAGTCCCAATTTCCCCACCAAACTCTGATACTGACTGCTGAGCACTGTCAATTATAAGATCAATTCTCAACTGAGGCAAATTTTTGTATAATCATTGTTATAATCCAGAATAGAATGGCTAGACTGTGAGTGTGTGTGTGTGTGTGTGTGTGTGTGTGTGTGTGTGGTTATTCTTACCACTATTTGGTCGTTCACCTGGATCACCTCATCTCCAGCTAAAATCTTCTCACAGAAGTCAGCAGATGACTGCAGAACATCAGCAGATCAGTAAATATGAAACATCTGTAACAGCTTGATTTAGTAAAACATTATTATTAAATAAATCAGTTAAATAAAACATTCCAGACTACACTAACTTCTAAAACCAGACAAAGTATGTAGAAATAATAATGGACATACCGTTACACTATTTTCTAAATAGCTAGCATTTTTCTGGCCTTCAACTTGCTTTTGGCAAAGAAATCGGTCTGCAAAAACACATTATTGACCCTCCGCTGAATATTTAAGCCCCCGTGTTTTGAAGACTACTGATGGTGGATATGACCTTTGATCGTAACTGGTTTAAAGCAGCAGGGCAAATGGCTTAGTGGCTTCAGGTTTGAGTGTGTGTTCGTGTACTTTATGAGCTAATTTACATTTTTAGAGCAAAATGTTATTTCCCGTGCACATTTCTCTCTCTAGGAGGTGGGCATTAGAACTCAGCCGGAGGGTTTCAGAGAGACGGAACATTCTGATGACCTCATGGAAAAACACCACTGTTACTGTGGGAGTGGGGGGTGTTGGTAGGGGAAGCAGAGTACTTTAATACAGTTTAAGGGTGAAATATTAAGAGTAATAATCGTAGAAATATGTAGGGTTTAGTCAAGCTTTTAACTGGTTTGGAGGCTGCATCAGCCACTTGTATCCACCTCATCCATTATTCACTCATCCGAAGGCCCTCTACGGCCCAGCTGATGGAGAACGGTTTGTGCTTATTAACGGTCCAGTCACATGGTTAGGAGAACCACACGGCCATAACAACGCTTCCTTATTCACATGGGCTTGGTTGGAACTGCATTTCTATTCTAATGCGATGGTATGAGCCGCGTGCATCGGGATTGGAAGGACAGCATTGTGAGTGGGAGGAATCTGACCTCTGTAGCCGTTCCTGTGACGTAGTGGTTACTGGAGCCTGTGGAAGTTATCTCGATCCCCTGGAAGACAAGGAGACAGAGCCATGAAGTCACAGTTGATTGCTTCAGTATAATAAATATCACTAAACTCAGAAACAAAAAAAAGAAGAGGACATTCCCAGCATGCATTGCAGCCTATAAAATAACAGAGGGTAAACGGGTTTTAAAGCCACGAATTCAGAGCTCCTCTTCGACGACGCGATGCCCTGTGAAGGAATTGACGGACAGACCTACGTGTGCCTGTCATCAGCCCACGGGACCCCTGGAGCTGCGACAGGATCGGAAAACAGATCGAGAATGAAAGAGAGACTTCGACTGTGAAAGAGACTAATTCCCTCTTGCCCGGTCGATCTGAGCAATCATCCATCGAGGTGCCTTAGCAGGCTGGAGCTTCTGCTTTTGACATAAAAAAAACAATTCGACCGACACCTAAATATCACCGACATCAAACCCTCCTAATCACGGTTGTGATTCCGTTAATGCTTAATGTGTCGTGCTACGTCAGCCTTAGGGTTCTAATTAATATTCACACTCAGACTTGGGGGAGTAATCCGGATTACGCAAAGCACAGGGTGATCAATAAATGTAACGACTCCTGGGGATTTTGTCGATCAATAGCAGCAGGTCTGAAAGACCACTGCTGTGCACGTTCCTCAAACTTAAGGATGATTTGGTATAAACATCATCTTCTCTAAACGAAATTAGTGATTATACATAGAGGGCCTGTCGGGCTACGTTAGCTACTACAGGGGGTACGGCATGGGGACTGCATCAAATCAAATGCACATTAAATAATGACATTTTTCAGTTTTCACACGGTCGTAGTGAAGTCAGTTTCAGCTACCCGAGAAATTGTCTCAAATCTACTTTCCACTTTACCATAAACGCGTTATTTCTCAGTTCTCCTGTTGACACTCTGGTCTGTCCAGCTGGCATCTCAAGCCTTACCAGCTCCACAAATGTCATTCGGTCTAAAAATAGACACATGAAAGAGATCCCCCTTCTTTGAGTTGCCTCTAAAACGCAACTCTGGGATTATAGCCTAAAGGGCTCATGCATTTAAAACACAACAGGGATTTCAATCACTGCAGTGCAATGTGATCGGCATCCAGCGGCGGTCAGAACCTTCTCAATATCAACCACTGTTACTCCGCCCGCCATCAAGGCACTGCCAGCCCATTACCCATTCTAATCTTTTTAGACAAGAGGGGCCCAAATAGCCCACATCCATAACTGACCGGAAGCCTTCTGTCCATGGGTGGTGTACGATATTCAGATTCATTTTCTAATCACTCCTCAAAATAAACAAATTTAATAAACAAAAACAGGAAGAGTCTCTGCACAATTGTACGCCTACTGTATGCAAATTGTATTTTTTATGAGCTTTTGGTTGGCTAATCTTCATCGAAACATTTCTCCAGATACAGTCGTGGGACAGATACATCCACACAAAGTATCAATTTGGAGAAAAACAAACGTCCATGCCATCATTTCAGCAGAAGAATCCAGCATTTCAGACAGCAGCTATCAAAACTGTTTTCTGCTATTGTCTAACCACTTGTTCAGGGCAAAATAGGATGGCTTTTGTATTAAATCTAAGTATATACAATTTTTCTTTTCAATTTAAAAGACAGCTGTGCATTCTCCTCATTTAACTTAAATGTCATCGTGTTTCAAACTGAGTTTTGCCGTTTCTATGGCAATAAAGAGACAAATGAGATATCATGTGTGTGTGATGTACACACCCCATTAATTACATGTGATGAAAATAGACAAAGGAGTTAAAACATACTGGAAAATGGTTGGTAGACCTTGGAATGAAAACTATGGTAATCAGATAAAATATCAGTGTGTTTTAACACGGAAACTGCGTGAGGCCTTGAATGACTGGTTTTATCAAACACACTCAGATTCAGCATTAGGGTGGCACTATCTTTGTGCAATAACATTTTTTCGCAAAGTGCTATAATTTCCATAAATGTCAATCTGGCAGTAATAATAAATGAGGCCATATTTATGTTACACAGACAACATTGCCAGTTAATGACATGCTTGTAATACACGTTGTTGAAGAAGTTTTACAGGGTAAAGCACACTGCAAGGTTACAATAAGCTCATTGGAAATGTTACACTCTGAACAAAGCTTTTTTTACACTTTAGCACAAACAAACAAAGTGTACTGTGGTTTTGAGGGTTGAAAAGAAAGTTAATAACCAGATAGTGAGAGACCGAAGAATAGCCAGGAGAAAGAATGAGGGGAAAAAAGATAGTTTGAAAAACAACTATGACAGGAAGGTCGAGTGCTGATTAGTTTGAGAACACTGGAGAAGGAGACCGATTAGTCAGTCACAGACAGGGCCCAACAACATGTGTTCTGATTGGTTAGTCAGACGCAGAGCTGATTGGTCAGATGACACCCAGACAGAGCCAGTTACTGAGGCAATTGGTTCTCATGAGAATAAGTGATGGAAACGGTGCGCTAGTTACCAGGTGGTCACCGGGGGCGACGGGCACCAGATCAACACTCTCAAGCTGTGCAGTGTGGGTAAGTAGCTCCAGAGGAGTGCAGGTCAGTATGTCATCACACACCGCCACCAGCTGACGACACTGAAAACACCAACAGATGGTCAAGCGACAATAAAAACCCTTCCACTTTTATTTTAGATGTAATATCGTATGGGCCTATATGTTATCAGCCAATCAGCATTCAGAATTTAAAACACCCGGTGTATACAACGGCTATTATATCACAATGTTTTACAGCTCTAATTGTGTTGGTAACTGGTTTATAGGAGCAAACATGCATCTCAGGGTGATCTACTGCTAATATACCACAGCTACTGGCTAAGGGCTGTGTGCAGAAACTCTGCAATGCGTCATACCTACAAACAACTTTTGTGTACATTGCCAGTATACCCGGCAATGTGCTGTGTCTAGGGACTAAGCAATGCATCGTGTCTAAGAACAGCACTTCGCCAGGTATAGTTGCCATATACCACATCCCATCATATCTTACTGTTTAGTTATAAAAATCACATTGTTAGATTTATGAATATAAATTATAAAAACTATAAACAGATAATTGCAACGCACATTTAGTGGACAATTATTTGAGAAGTGATATAGCTATAATTAACCTTGACATATTAAATAACAGAAATATCTCTTGCACCATGTCTAGTCATGTGGGGTTTATTACTGATGTTTGGCTGAAAATCACACACTGATTGAATTAATCATGACTTATCATTAACAAGAGAAACAACAACACATTTACTTACGATGGAAATTATGTCTTTTTCTTTTTCAAAAACTGTGGAATCCTGTCAAAAGCAAAAAGAGATAACAAGAGGAATGGGGACAGGCGTTAAACAAGTATTGACATGCATATTTATTGACAGCACTTGGGTAGAAACGGTACTAACATCTGGCAGTAAGACATTACCATTTCCTCTGGTAAATTATTTATATTTTTCAATGGCCCACCCAAAAGTACCATTAGCACTACAACACAATCCTCTCTTCAAACACAAACCTAAAAAATAGCCAACTGTCTGTATTAACCCCCTTTCACTGCATTGACAAACTCATTTTTATAGAATATACCAGTCTATCACTGTTACCTCAAATACATATGTTTTTACAAACAAATAAATTAAGTTCATTTGAAGACTAGTAAAGCAGAGGGCAGAACTGTCAAAAGGACCAAGACAGAATCAAGCATGAGCTAGTGAGCATGTCATTTGGCACATTGGAACATTCTAGCATGCGTGTGAAGAAATGCATAATACTCCTTGAAGCGCACCTATGCAATTACTACCCTCCTAAACAACACAATATCTGGTAAATTTGGCTAGGGCTAAAGTCTGAAAAACATGTCCCACTGAGTTTGTGAAATCCCCTATATTTATAATAGAAACTCTAGAGATCAAGTGTTTAATTCATGAGAAAACAAGCATGGCGTTATGCCCAGTTGAATCTCTTTAGACTTCCACCATCCAGACACTGGGCTTGCTGGCCTCCACCAGGGCTAACTGACACTACAATTACAACATCAGTGGGAGGCTCTATCTGAGCCAGTGTTTACTTGGCTTGTGGAGGGTAAATCCTTTACGGTCCTCTATGAACTCCTGTAAGCAATGAGCAGTAGGATTACAGCAGGCTAACTAAAGCTGAGAGACAGACGGAGAAAACAACAACCATCGAGACAGAGACATTTACTTGACCTTGAACGATGTACATCGGGGCACCGAATCACCCCACAGGCCTAACATAAACCTATAAAGAAATCCGTCGACTTGAATCACACCCTCTCGTCACGGCTTCATGGTTAAAGCAGAATGAAGATCCCTTTGTACAACATTATCAGGACACAAAGAAAGTTAAATGTCAGACGATGAGTCCACATCGGTGATTAGGGCTGTCGAGATGACGCGCTGGTTAGGGAGTCAGACTTGTAGTCGGAAGGTTGCTGGTTTGACTCCCAAGTGGGCCAAAGCAAGGGGATGTCCCTGCAATTACTGTACTGTACTCATGGATAAGCACGTCTGGTAAATAACTAAATACGAACATTTAAATGTAGATCCCGGACTGCGACTCACTCAACCCTACACTAATGGAAATACAAGTAGCTTAAAGATGGAAATGACATGGTACATAATCTGAGTTAACCCAGTACTAAAGTACTGTATAATTAGTCATATGCTTGGCTAAGCCCTGAACCAGGGAGTTAGAGGGGGGCTGAAACTGACCTGAGCTCCCGTCTTCTCGCTCTGAAAAGTGAAAATCTGCATGCGAGGCGCCCTCCCTTACAAAGGATGCGAACTCCTGCGTAATCCGGATTTGCTGAAAACACCAGGACCAACACTGCTGGTTTTCTTGCTACTGTTGCTCTTACTGGCTGCACGAATTCTCTACAAGTGTGCGTATAGATTACACATCTTTTACGAGGCCAATCAAATCGAGCCGACAGCTTATTGTCTTGTATAAACTTGCAAATGTCAGGGTTCAACAAAGACCAGACAACACTGATGTTCTCCCTCCACTTTGGAACGTGGCATACATCTGGTCGTACATGACAAATGGTTTGCTGGGTCACGGAGGACCTAAACCTGACCTCTTTGGAGCCTTGAAATGTCAACATACTTTTAAAGTAGTAGTGAATATCAAGAAGTAACCTCCAAACAGCTCCATTTTGTACAGTTACATGTAGTTAAACCAGCCAGGAAGATGCCATCAAGGAAGTAGAAGCGTAGTAATAGCCAATCATCTCTAAATGTCAGTCACAGAGCAATCTATGGTGGAATCTGTTGCAATGATTGACAGTCCCGTGTGTTGGTACAGCCAACCGTAAAACATGCTACTGTGGTATCTTAGATCTCCGTATTGAGAATTATACGTATTAACATAGGGAACTGGGTCTCATTTAAGACACGCCCCCGAAATCTGAAAGACAGAGACTTCTGCCCTGAAACTAGTCTTCAATTAGTTTGGTACGGAGATTAAATCTATGCTCACTTCTCTTTATCGCTTCCTTCATTAGATGTACGAGGGCGCACACACACACACACACACACACACACACACACACACACACACACACACGCTTTAATTGGTTCATCAGTCCAACATCACCAGACTTCCTCCCAGCCTGTGACGTCACAGAGAAGATCCGGCTGTTGGTAGCAGAACTGATCTAGTGTCATCCCTTATGTAATATACCTTTGTCACTATGTCACAGACATCCGGTTCACGCCTAAAACAGAAGGTAAAGCACTTCACTTGAAGTAAGCGATGTACTGTAAATGATACCTTGTCTGTCACTGTAAATTTCAGGACATTCTTTCAATTGAGACTTAAATTCTTGTGTAGTAAGTTATCACAACTCCAAAAACAGCAGGTCCACTTCTCAAATTTTCAGTAATTAGGTTGAGTATTGTACTTTATCTATGGTACACGCGTGGTATTCATATAGTCTTTGTAGTTGTCTAGGAAACAGGTGTGGGAGGAAGAGCATGCCGCACTCTAAATAACACTCAACACACACTCAACACACATTCATGTTTCCTAAAAGTTCAGTCCTGACATTCAAAATTTTAGTCTAACAGCGGATTAATGAAAGACAAACCAAATCAGACTTTCCTTAATCTCATTTTCATATGTAAATGTGATTGGGCCTTCAATAGCTTACATAGAGATGAACAAACAACTATTGTGATACAATGTCAATATAAGCACAATTTTGTGAGAAATCAGGGTTAAAAGAATGAGTTAGACTAACACACAGGTTAATAGAATGAGTTAGACTAACACACGGGTTAATAGAATGAGTTAGACTAACACACAGTTCAATTGAATGAGTTAGGCTAACACATGGGTTAAAATAATCAATTTCAAATTAACCACAGATAACCCTAATAATTGTTGGAACTACTCTGCTATCAGTCCTCGTAGGTATATTAACACATGAAGTTTAGCGCTGTCGGCTAGCCGGTGGGTCTCAGGTCTGAGCGTACAGTGAGGAGCTATAAAAAGACAGAGGAACACAGCTAGACTAGGTCAGTTTACACCTCTTTAGCACTCCAGACCGAGATCAGACCTAAGTGAAAGGATTTCAAATCTGTCCAATATGTTTGTTGGTTACAAGAAGTACTGTACATGACTGGAGATGGCACATTTTGTGACAATTCTATTGTTTCCAATGCAGCAGGTAAGCTCAATCGAACCCAGATTAACTAGTTTGAATTTCTAAGGCTGTGAATCATTAGAAGCATAATTATTTTTCCATTTGACTATTTGCCCTCATATTCTACCCTCCAAATTGTTCTCCAGTTTTTCCCCACTAACCCTGCTACATCAGCATCTCCACAACCCCTCCTACCCCAGTCGACAGATGCGGATGGTGAAGGGCGCTCGCATGTTCATCCAACCACATGTCGCCAAGCCGGCCGAGTTTTCGCACTGCTCTTCCGACAGGGAAGCCTTTAGTCAGATCATGTACAGGACGGTTATGCTCACTGACTATACAGTACTTCCGCTACTGAAATCACAGGTGCCCAATCTGCCAATAGAGGCTCGCTGGAGAGCAACGTGGCAGGATAGATAATCCGAAATAGATCTGTCCCAAATACCGGGCAGCGTTATGCCAACTTGAGCTGCCTCACGCTGGAGGCAAGGGCAAAGTCGAAGACAGTCAGGCTCGAACCACTGACTTTTGTGCCGTAGTTTGTCCTGCAAGGCAGCGATTTAGCCCACTACGCCATGCGGACACCCTTTGAAGCAACTCTCAAAATAATAGTTACATTTCTTACTGGTCAAGTCGCTTTCAAAAATGTTGTAGATGAAACGTAATTACAACCAATTAGTCAATAAAACAGTCGATCCAATGGTGAAATGTTAAAGTTATGAAGCTTTGTATTGTAGTGAAACATCCTAGCCTGGTGTCTGGACTGAAGGTGCTTTCACAACAAATACCCAACGAAGGCATAACAAACAAACTACCAGGCTACAAAACAATAACTAAAACGTATTTCACGTTGAAATGTCTCATGTCCCTTCATTGTGTCAAGTGCTGAGTCATGTCAGGGCAGCTGGTGTTGACTAGTATCTGTTTAACCCGGCCCGTGCTCAGTTATTTAAACAGGATGATGTGTAAGAAGCTACACACTTCATCGTCAACTCACCGACCATCTCATGAGCACAAAGCGCTGAAATAGCTATACCTGTGCTTAATACTTTGAGCAAAATCTCTTGTCAATGTTTTGTGCAGTGTTTTAGCTTGCATCTTAGCTGTAAACAAACCGACCACATAAACTTTGTTTATACTCCAACACTAAACAAATTAGAATCGTATCAAATAGAATGAAGCCTACTCTAAATTACAATGCAAATAAAAAGGGTTTCTTGTAGATTTGCCTAGTTGTTGTAGAACTAACATAAAGAATCCTGCCCACTGAAAAAAGTGCATGCTTCAAGCTTAAAATATCAGTAGTTAGCTAACTAATAACAAAAATGACCCTGGACAGAAGCAGCCTGACCCTCCTGTAGAATCACATCATAAAAGCCAGATCAAATACTGAAATGTACTATTAAGTTTCTATATGACAACAACAGATAACTGGAAACTAAACCTCTCGTCACGTACCTCAGCACAACGCAGTCAAGCAACAAAGTCCTTAATACTCCCCCTGTGGGTAGGGTCAAAGAATCTCTCAACTCTACTCCCCCCCACCAGGACTTTGATTGGTTGTTGCTCTAGCCAGTTCCAGTAGTCCTGTACTCTTCCATACAGCTTTATATTCTAGTCCTGTTCTTCTTCCTAATGCAAACCAAAGAACTGATAGTGGACTACGCAGTGAACAAGACTGCACACTCTCCAACACACACACACACACAAACACACACACTAAGTAATTTTGACCTAATTCTATGTTCCCTATTTCCTAGCCTTAAACCTTACCCTGACCTTAACCTTAACTTAACCTCAGTAACCTGGTGTCTAGAATTAACCTTTCAATAATGCCTAAACCTAGTAGTATCCCCAATTCTAACACATATGCCCAATAGTACCGTAAGTTTTCCCCTAAACCTAACCCCTGAGCCCTAAATCGCAATTCCTCAACAAGGGACTTGGAAAATGTCCCCACATGGTCAATTGTTTTATGTTTATGTTTACAAGTGGGGACTTCGAGGTAGGGCTGGGCAATATATCGATATTATATCGGTATTGTGATATTAGACTGATTATGGTCTTAGATTTTGGACATCGTAATATCGTGATATGACAAGTGTGTCATCTTTTCCTGGTTTTAAAGGCTGATAACAGTAAAGTGATGTAATTTTCTGAACTTACCAAACTGTTCTAGATTTTCTATTATTTGCCTTTACCCCACTTAGTTATTATATACACATTCAATGATGATTATTTATCAAAAATCTCATTGTGTAAATATTTATTTGTAAGCACCAATTGTCAACCCGCAATATCAATATTGAGGTATATGGTCAACAATTTTGTGATACTAGATTTTTTTTAGACACACGCACGCTTGCACGAACGATATAAGAACGAGACTAGAGATCAAGGTGCATTTTGTTTACTTTCGATTTTTTATATTATTATCATTACTACTGCATTATAGGAGTTGGAACTGGGGAACAAGATTTTCACTGTACACTGCGGTGTTCTGTAGTCCACCAGTCCCAGTCCTCCAGTCCCATACTAACAGTACTACAGTCCCATACTAACAGTACTACAGTCCCATACTAACAGTACTACAGTCCCATACTAACAGTCCTCCAGTCCCATACTAACAGTACTACAGTCCCATACTAACAGTACTACAGTCCCATACTAACAGTACTACAGTCCCATACTAACAGTACTACAGTCCCATACTAACAGTACTACAGTCCCATACTAACAGTACTACAGTCCCATACTAACAGTACTACAGTCCCATACTAACAGTACTACAGTCATCCAGTCGCATACTAACAGTATTACTGTCCTCCAGTCCCATATTTCCAGTACTACAATATATCTAGTAGTACTGTCCTCCAGAATGAATGAAGTGTAATGGTTTTATCCATTTTAATCCGTTTGATCATGTCAGAGGCAGACATGTTGTAATATAATGAAAGGATCATTTTTATTTGGTTTCTTGAGAGAACAGTAACTACTGTCTCCGGGCATGATCTAATTGAGCAATTTAATCATAGGCTGTCTGTTGAATGTGTGAATGTGAGTTTATTAAACCAATATCTGAATGTAAAACCAAAATAGGTTGGGCCCTAGTTCAAAACATACAGGTAAAATAAATTAATGAGTTATTTACACATACAGTATGTAAAGGTATTTGAGTTACAGGCTACTGTAAATAATTTAGATAAATGAAAAACAAATACACGTGTTCTGGAGTGTATGTTTATTGCCACAAATACCCGGAGTCCCCTGGCACACCATACGCATGTTAAAACCACTTGAAAACAACCTAACATACGTTCTCATTGCCTATTGATGGAAATTGGATGTTTTATGTGCCAATTTGGACACATACACGTAATGACACGTAAACACCATAACAGAAAAACTCCCGTTTTGGAGTGAGATGAATGAGGACCTTGTAGCAGGCGTGGGCCACATTGTGTTTTCAAACCAAGTGAATGGCCGCACGCTATAGCTATACATGAAATATAATTGATATAGGAAATGTTATTTCCTTAAACCCCCCACACATATTTCTACCTAAGCCTACAAGTAGTACTGTCCTCAAGTCATGCATGTCCAGCAGTACTGTCCTCTAATCCTATATGTAGTACTGTCCTCTAATCCTATATGTAGTACTGTCCTGTCCTAGATATATCAGCACAATGCTATATAGGCCTGGAGAGACCCCAGTAGGAAGGGAAGCAAACATGCACACGCACACATGTTCAAACATAAACACGCATGCTTCTGGCTTCTCATACAGGCAGGAAATATATGAGAGTCCATTCTTTTCTACGAAACATCCTAGATGGTGCCATGTGCCCTACACAGTTCACTGTCACCAGGGGTGGACTATGAAGGCCAGGCTGTGATTTAGACCGACGTTAGAAGTCTGTACCGTCCCTGTGCCTGCATCCGATGAACTGACCAAATCTGAAGGAACAAGCAGGGCAATAAGAGGTCCAGTGAAATCCCTGAAAACAGGAGTCACAGGAGAGCTGACATTTCACTTTGCTAGGCGAGGTCTGTTGAGCTGTGTGCTGATGACCTTACAGAGCGATGGCTTCATAAGGACGTGTGGAGAGATGCCAGAGTCACACCCCCGTTCAGGACGTGCTTACTGGCTTGGCAGGTCACCAGCTTTTTATTGTATTATTGACAGGACAGTAGGACACAGAAACCAGGGACACAGGTATGAAGTGGTAGAAAGAGAGAAAGGGTAAAAACAGTCGGCCGGGCCGGGTTCTGAACCCGTTGCGGGGGCATTTGCGCTCCGGAGTCGGGAGCTTAGGCCACTGCACCAAACTCTGACAACATTCATTATACGTGTTAAAGAACATGGTCAACTAAACAAACTGTTTTTAAGGTAAAACATAGCTAATGATGCCACTTGTCAATCTCTTCTATCTTAGAACTCTGCTGTCTCATCGAGGAGATAGTGTAACCTGGACATTACAGAACCTGTACATTCTGCCCCATAATACCTGGCAACTGTCAGTGCACTTTCGCTCCATTTCACCTGTGACTCCAGGTGCATACTCCTCTAAGCACACACTAGAAACAGGCAGCGGTTTGTCACAAACTCCAAAAACAGGAACCAAGCAAACAATGGCCAGTGATGTTAAAACATAATTACTGTAGATCAGTCCAACTGCTGTAAAATGACAAGTTTATCTGACTAAAAACCTTGAGTCTACAGTTTAGAAAGCCTTCGTAAAGGAACTGTCAACAAGTCAGAACTTGGCCGGACAAAAAATCATCAACATGGTTTGAGGGTCCTTCATTGTTCTAACGCCGCCTCTACAGCCTCAACACTTCCTATCTTGCTTCCCGTTGACAGGAGCCCGGGCTCTTACCATCAGAACAGCAAGATTAAAGCATGAAAACTACACATTCCAATGCCTGAACCGATGATTTTATGACTGTACAATAGTATGACTAAACCAGTCACTGTATCACCATTCAATTTGCATGAATCACAAGACGAATAATAACATTACTACAGAAATAGCGAGCCAAAACCATACAGTGAAACATCAGTACGCTCGAGTTGTGATTCATGAATTGTCTCAAACTATTTGTTATTATTCATTCTTTGAACACGAATGCAAAGAAAGTGAGTTCACTCCAAAGCATCAAGTGTTTTATTGCCCTTTGCTGTGATTTTCGGAAGATCAAAATGTTATCATTTGTTATGCCAAGACAAACAAAACAATTTGAGCAAGAGATCAGGCAGGAAGACTAACACAGTATTACCGGTTACTAAAACGACAAGTTGTCTGAAATCACAAGCAAACCGACTTCCACAAACACATCAACACATCCTCACACCAGCTGGCCACAGCATTCAACCAAAACTCTACAAACCAGGCATCCGAACAACTAGCTGTAACCTACCTAGTTCAGCTGGAGAGAGTCCAGAGCTGTAAATAGACCTGGAAGTCAGAGCTGTAAATATAAAGCCCTGGGATCAGAGTGTTAACGCCATCTCACTCTCCAATCTATATACATCTACATCTCCCTATTTCAACGTCTATCTACAATGGATTCTCCATCTGATAGGCAGCCTCTCTTTCTCAGACTCTCTGTGGCCTGGCTACACCGACCAGCAGGTGATCTACAGAAAGGGACTACAACTTTATTTATTTTCAATAAGCCCTCTGTCATCCTCCCCTCGCTCTCTCTTTAAATCCCTCCCTCAGTATCTCCAACACCGGCCCTCCCCCCCCGGGGCTCTATGACAAATCCAGGCTCGTCTTTTCTCCCAGTCACAAGTTACAAGTTTGAGTGCCAGTTTAACCTTTTCCTCTAAATAAAATTTGACAACAAATAGTCTCCACATAGTTGCCCACACTTACATTTACCAAATGCAAAAATACAAAACATAGTTTAAAAACAAACCCGCTTGGCAGTCAACCTGTGCTTTTTCAAGGTACCAAATCCTAAAATATTCCAAGTATGCCACAGATAATGTAGGAGTGTGTTTGCCAGATGTTGACGCATTCCACAACAGCAGTGGAGTGTTTGGTCTTTTTCTGAGCTGTTGCTGTTCCTCTGCGAGGGCCTAGCCGGCTGATTAAACCCACAATCAAAATAAACACGCTCAGTGTTTATTACAAGTTCCTCTTTGGTTTGCTGCATGAATTTCAACCCAGACGGTCGGCCTGCCGCATTTAGACTTCCTCTAAAGATAAACAGACCAGGTACTGGGTCCAGTTGATAGGTCCATATAACCCACTTTCCGGTCAGGCTACAATTATCCACACATATTGTAAAGAGCAGTCAGAGCCCGTACAGGGAAAACACCATCCAGGAGGCACAGTGTCATTCTAACTGTAAGTTTTGAAATGTTGTTTTTTAGTTTGAAACTGCAAGCACTAATGAACACAGCCCAAGTGTTTAACATTAAATCAGTAGACGCACCTTGTGTACTATGGCTCCAAGCTCTTTACAGTGGGTGATGACGTTCATACTGGCGGTGAAACCACTCAGCTGGGCAAATTGGTACCTGGACAGACGGTGAGACAAGAGTAAAAATAACTCAAACTGAAAACATCTCTTCACAGTGCTGGTCTTTTCCAATAATCTTATCCATGGGGAGGGGCACTGGGATTCTGTATTGTCTGTCCAATCAGCATATTCAGGGGGAGGGTCACTAAGTTATGCTGTCTCATACTCTTTACTATTTCTGGAAATAACAGACAGAGGAACTTTGAGAATTGTTAAAACATGCATTGCTGGAGGTTGCCAAAATGAGGGGTCCGCGGGGAATAGTGGCCTAAGTATGGATTGCAGGACAGTTTACTGTACGTCATGATAGTGAGTGGTTTGAGCCTGACTATGAGTTCTGACTTTCCACGGACCTCCAGAAAGAGGCAGCGTAAATTGGCATAGCGCTGCCCGGGATTTGGGATAGGTAAGTCAGATTATCTACCTTGCCACGTCGCTCTACAGTGACTCATGTTTGCAGATCGTGCACCTGTAAGTTTAATCGCAGAAGTATAGTTGGCGAATGTAATCATCACAGGCATGATCTGACTAAAGGCTTCAGTGTTGGATGAGCAGTGTGAAAGAATCAGCCAGCTCTGCGACATGTGGTTGGATGAATCATGTGCGCGCCCCTCACCATCCAACATTTGTCCAAAGAACTGCTGACAAGGCAGGGTTAGTGGGAATTGGACCAATTGAAAAAGTAAATAAATGAAAAAAGGTTTCCACAATGTCCAACCCAACAGGAACATCAGAAGAAACACTGCTAGTTCTTCTTAAACAATATAATTTTTCTATGAGCACAATGTCGCCCGGATAGCAGAGTATTTCAGAAAACATTATAAACCCTTACCTTTTCTTAGTGTAACTACAATTAGTTTACAGACACTCCCCTTCCAGGACAAATGCTAGCTGGGTTTTATTTGTATCGTCTTCTATCCAGCACTGACCTTTACTGCCAAGTAATTAACAGAGTAGAATGTACTTACTGCTACAGAGCTGTGTGGTTGTTCTGCCTAATTTATTCAATTCTGTGCAACAATTAATCACTGCTAATTGACTCAAATGTATCGAATGTATTCAATTAACTTTTCTAGCTAGGATGTCCAAGTTGTCGTAGCAGAAATCAGGGATGTGGGATGTACCTGTTGAGTGATAAGGGATGTGTGCTGTACATGTTGAGTGATAAGGGATGTGTGCTGTACCTGTTGACGGATAAGGGGTGTGTGCTATACCTGTTGACGGATAAGGGATGTGTGCTGTACATGTTGAGTGATAAGTGATGTACCTGTTGAGTGATAAGGTACGTGTGCTGTACCTGTTGAGCGATAAGGGATGTGTACCTGTTGAGCGATAAGGGATGTGTACCTGTTGAGCGATAAGGGATGTGTACCTGTTGAGCGATAAGGGATGTGTACCTGTTGAGCGATAAGGGATGTGTACCTGTTGAGCGATAAGGGATGTGTACCTGTTGAGCGATAAGGGATGTGTACCTGTTGAGCGATAAGGGATGTGTACCTGTTGAGCAGAGAGAAAAGGCCCTTGGCAGAGGTGATGAGTTCTAGCACCACCTGCAGTATGCTGGCTGGCAGCTTGGTGGCGCTGCGACCGTCATAGGTGTTCACCCTCCAGCGGATCTGGATGCCCATGGTGAGTGATTGAGCAACCACCCGCAGCTTCTCCGTCAGGCAACGTAGGCTCTCGCCTCCCAAACCATATGTCTGAAAACCAACACAGCGACTGAGTGAGACTGGAGCACAGATACACTGAGAACAAGCGAATCGGTGATAGTAAAACTAGAAAAGACAGACACGATATAGACTGACAGACACGATACTATAGACTGACAGACACGATACTATAGACTGACAGACACGATACTATAGACTGACAGACACGATACTAGACTGACAGACATGATATTAAGACCACGATATTAAGACTGACAGACACGATATTAAGACCACAATATTAAGACCATGATATTAAGACTGACAGACACGATACTAAAGACTGACAGACACGATACTAAAGACTGACAGACACGATACTAAAGACTGACAGACACGATACTAAAGACTAACAGACACGATACTAAAGACTGAAACAGATAAAGACAAACAGATAATAAAGACTGACACGATAAGACTGAAACGATGACAAACTGAGATTATGAAAGACGGAAACAGTGAGAGAATGAGAAAGTGCGCTATGCAATAAAAAGTGAGACAGTCATGAACAGTGTCGGTGAGGTAGAATAAGGCACTGATGAAGTTTAGAAAGTGCGAGGACAAATTGAGGGAGACAGTCACTGTGAAAAACACTAACTGACATCCTTGGGCTCTCAGTGAACAGCTGCTGTACGTCACACCATTAACCGGTAGAAACTTGTCCATGAATGTTCATCTTCATTTGTAGATAAACCTGTGTGCGCAGCCACACCACGTATCAAAATAAAACTGTATTTTTTGTATTTTAAAAATACTTTCACAAGGGACCATGAAATTACTTCGCAATCCTTCCATTTATTGCCTTATTTGATCTATCCATTCACCAGTACACTGACTTAGTTGATGCGCTCCTATCTAAATTTTGTACAATTTAATCATTTAGCACAGTGGTTCCCCAACTTCTACACACTAATGCGTGTTTTATGCTCAGTGTTGCCATGTCCGCGGTTTTCTAGCCAAATTGGGCTATTTTTAAATCAATTTGGCGGTAGCAAATATATTGGTCGCGGGTTGCGGTTTTTTGGGCTATTTTTAAACAACCATGTCTGCAGCATTTTCCATTAAATAAATAAATGTGACCTAGGCTGTTTGGTGCAGCCTGGGCCAGGTATGAGAGGAGCTACTGCGTGGTGTGTATGAAAGAGGGAGAGTAGTCAATGACAGTATATGAAATTAAGAGAATAGGGTGAAATAAAATCGCATTTATATGTACGTTGTGGAAAAAAGTACTGTTTTTTTTACTCTGTGGCAACGTAAACAAATTGGGCTAGTTTTAAGGCATTTTGGGCGGTTTTTGAGTAGTCATTGGCCTAGAAATTTATGTTTGAGCTGGCAACCCTGTTTATGCTTCTCCGTCAAATCGACGGCGTACACACGTAGACCTCTCTTCGTAAGGCGTTGTCGACACATACTCAGGTATTTCTGTATGGTTTTTCTTCATTCGTTTAAAAAAATCTTATCCACACAAGCACAATTTAATATGCCATGTTGGCCAATCAGATGACTAAAAAAGGATTATTACCTGTTCCGGTAGTTCTCGTCCAAAACCGGAGAAAAATGTGGTGGGTGCGTAGCGTAGTCAGTGACCTGAGTAGTTCTGAAACCTCTGTTCAGAAATATAATGCGATAACTGTGCATGTATCGGTATACATGTTAAATAAGCCCTGTTAGCACAGTTATTAGCAGCGATATTTTGGCTACGTACCCCATTGCACAAACTCTTATTAATTTAATTAATTTTTTTGCACAGACTCTCCTCATGTAAACAATGGAGAAAGTGGCGCACAATCTGACATTAAACAGAGAACAGCGCGCACTCGGACGCCATAAGCCAAAATCTCCGATTTCACCATCCACGCCAAAACACTGTAACCGGAATTTCAAAAAAAACTTCACCCTGGCCAGAGTTTTCAAAAAAGCTTGGTTTCAGTGACCTGATAGAGTTTTCATGTGGACAAAAGGTCAAACCTCATAGAAAAACTCTGGTTTAAAAAATACCCATGTTCGTGTGGACGAGGCCTAAGGAGAGCGTTGGGAACCACTGATTTTGCAGATAAGTACAAAGAACAGGGTCTTCACCATGGAACAACTTAGTTAAGTGTCTTGCCCATGGACAAAATGACATTTGGCAGAGTCAAGAATCAAACCGGCAACCTTCCAACTACAAGTCTGATTACCTAACCACTGAGCCATCTGATGCCTCAATCTTGATGATAACAGCTTACTGCTCAGAAATAAAAAAAATGGAATATCTTAAAATATTAGAAGAATTTAGTGGACCTTTTGAAACGTATTCATGCCCTTAATACTTGGTTGGGGCTCCTTTTGCAGGAATATCTAAAACGATGTGGCGTGGCATGGAGGCAAACAGCCTGTGGCACTGCTGAGGTGTTGTTATGGAAGACCAAGATGCTTTGATAGTGGCATTCAACTCATCAGTATTGTTGGGTCTGGTGTCTCTCATTTTCCTCTTGAAAATAGCCCATAGATTCTTTATGGTGTTCAGCTCAGGCAAGTTGGCTGGCCAATCAAAAACATCAATACCATGGTCAGCAAAGCATAACACACACTGGACATCAAGCAACTTTGATTCTGTGCCTCTCCACTCTTCCTCCAGACTCTGGGACCTTGATTTCCAAATGAAATGTGAAATGTACTTTCTTCTGAAAAGAGGACTTTGGACCACTGAGCGAAGGTCCAGTTCTTTTTCTTCTTAGCCCAGGTAAGATGCTTCTGACATTATCTCTGGTTCAGGAATGGCTTGACACTAGGAATGTGACACTTGTAGCCCATTTCCTGGACATGTCTGTACGTGGTGGCTCTTGATGCACTGAATCCAGTGTAAAGCTCCCCAAAGTTCTTGAATCAGCTTTGCCTGACAATCCACTCAAGTACTGCAGTCATCTCTGTTGCTTGTACACATTTTCCTACCAAAGTTCTCTTCCAGTCAACTTTATATGAATATACTTTGATACAGCACTCTGCAAACAGCCAGCCCTTTCAGCAATGACCTTCTGTGTCTTACCGTCGTCGTAGAGGGTGTCAATGAGTGTCTCTGGAACACTGTCAAGACAGCAGTCTTCCCCGTGATTGTGGTTGTGTGTTCTGAATCAGACTGAGATATTATAGGATGAGGAAACATTTGCAGGTGTTTAGTTAATTTGCTGATTAGAGTTCTTCACAGGTAGACATGTCTGTATTATAAATTCTTTATTCTAATATTTTGAAATACTGGATTTTTGATTGAAACTAAAAATGACTTGAAATATGTCACTTTAATTAAAATTACTTACAAAAATGAACTTTTCCATGATACTTTGAAAATGCTTCTCAAAGAATTATAATGCCCACACAGTCTTGCTCAATAGCAGATTTATTTTGGAATAGGCACCAATCAGAAACAGCATTTTTCTGATGTCATCATGTAGACTTCTCAAAAAGTATTTCACAGTATTTTTAAAATACAAAACACTGAAGTATTTTGATAGAAAGTACTAAGCCTTTTTCATTCAGCCTATCAAATACAAATTACAAAATACTATTTTTTTAGATAATAGAAAATGGCCATCCCTGCTTAATGGCATAAAGGTATATACTGTAGGCCACTATATACCTTTCCTTAACAACTCAAGATGTGCATACTGTAGGCCACTATATACCTTTCCTTAACAACTCAAGATGTACATACTGTAGGCCACTATATACCTTTCCTTAACAACTCAAGATGTACATACTGTAGGCCACTATATACCTTTCCTTAACAACTCAAGATGTACATACTGTAGGCCACTATATACCTTTCCTTAACAACTCAAGATGTACATACTGTAGGCCAC
>JACXGM010016089.1:0-10507 GCA_016801145.1 Umbra pygmaea
AAGGACAGGGGTCAGGCCACCAAGGACAGGGGTCAGGCCACCAAGGACAGGGGTCAGGCTACTAAGGACAGGGGTCAGGCCACCAAGGACAGGGGTCAGGCCACCAAGGACAGGGGTCAGGCCACCAAGGACAGGGGTCAGGCCACCAAGGACAGGGGTCAGGTCACCAAGGAGAGGGGTCAGGCTACTAAGGAAAGGGGTCAGGCTACTAAGGACAGGGGTCAGGCCACTAAGGACGAGGGTGTTACGTCCCCTAGTGTAGCTGTCCTGTCTGTGTTGGTTTTGCTCTGTGTGTCTCTCCCTGTACAGATGCTGACAATTCTAATCAATCAATCATCACTTATCACTGACTCCTCCCCTTCGTTATCCAGTACAGCTGAAGCCAATCATAATATCCCATCATGCCTTTCTGTTTGAGTATAAATGTTTGTCTTGTGTGGTAGCTGTTAGCTGACCAGGAGTTTATGCCGTAACTCTCTGTTGGTTCGCTCATTTGGTTTATGCCTGTTTGACAGAGCTAGTTTTGGCAGCTAGTATAAAGAGTGTGCCAGATAGTTAGTCTTGTGTTTTAGTGGGTAAGTTAGGTAAGGGGTGGGGTGTTCTGTGTGAGTTCTTTGTTTTGGTTCTGCTCAGCCTCTCCTCCCAAACTATTATTTATTTTTACCGTGGCCTTATAAAGCCCTTTGTAGAACGGTACATTATTGTTTCTGTGTCCTTGCTTGCACCCTCGACTCCATACTCCTTTCTCCGACCACTTGGGCGGCAAGGTGTGGCATTCCACTCCCCTCCTGGGGAGGCAGTACGTAACAAGGGTCATGTCACAGGGGTCAGGGGTCATGTCACAGGGACACAACTCTTGCAACTTCTGTATAAATTTACATTATATCATCATACAAGATTTCCACAATAACTCCCTCGTTTTTAACATTCTAATATCTCTAGTCATAATGTTCATCCATATGGTCAGGGAAATCGTATGTATGTGCATGCACCGTGGTCCATATTTAATACAATTTATGAATCACTGTCCCATATACATTGTTTATTGGATTTTTTTAAATATCAAGGAATGCAGATTTACAGCATTTGTAAGATAGTTAGCAGGAAAGAGAAACCATAGAAATAATAGCTACATTTACATCAAATACAGTGCCTTGCGAAAGTATTCGGCCCCCTTGAACATTTCCACCTTTTGCCACATTTCAGGCTTCAAACATAAAGATATAAAACTGTATTTTTTTGTGAAGAAGCAACAACAAGTGGGACACAATCATGAAGTGGAAAGAAACTTATTGGATATTTCAAACGTTTTTAACAAATAAAAAACTGACAAATTGAGCGAGCAAAATTATTCAGCCTCTTTACTTTCAGTGCAGCAAACTCTCTCCAGAAGTTCAGTGAGAATCTCTGAATGACCCAATGTTGACCTAAATGACTAATGATGATAAATAGAATCCACCTGTGTGTAATCAAGTCTCCGTATAAATGCACCTGCTCTGTGATAGTCTCAGAGGTCCGTTGAAAGCACAGAGAGCATCATGAAGAACAAGGAACATACCAGACAGGTCCGAGATACTGTTGAGGAGAAGTTCAAAGCCAGATTTGGATACAGAAATATTTCCCAAGCTTTAAACATCCCAAGGAGCTGTGTGCAAGCAATAATATTGAACTGGAAGGAGAATCAGTGGAATCGGTGGTGGCAGCATCATGGTTTGGGCCTGCTTCTCTTCAGCAGGGACAAGGAAAATGGCTAAAATTGATGGGAAGATGGATGGAGCCAAATACAGGACCATTCTGGAAGAAAACCTGATGGATTCTGCAAAAGACCTGAGACTGGGACGGAGATTTATCTTCCAACAAGACAATGATCCAAAACATAAAGCAAAATCTACAATGGAATGGTTCACAAACAAACATATCCAGGTGTTACAATGGCCAAGTCAAAGTCCAGACCTGAATCCAATCTGTGGAAAGAACTGAAAACTGCTGTTCACAAACACTCTCCATCCAACCTCACTGAGCTCGAGCTGTTTTGCAAGGAGGAATGGGCAAGGATTTCTGTCTCTCGATGTGCAAAACTGATAGAGACATACCCCAAGCCACTTACAGCTGTAATTGCAGCAAAAGGTGGCGCTACAAAGTATTAACTTAAGGGGGCTGAATAATTTTGCACGCCCAATTTTTCAGTTTTTTATTTGTTAAAAAAGTTTGAAATATCCAATAAATTTCGTTCCACTTCATGATTGTGTCCCACTTGTTGATTCTTCACAAAAAATACTGTTTCATATCTTTATGTTTGAAACCTGAAATGTGGCAAAAGGTCGAAAAGTTCAAGGGGGCCAAATACTTTCGCAAGGCACTGTATATTGGAAATTCGCCGTTGTATTTTCAACTGGAATTTGTTCTGTGTAGTAAAACGTTGGATCCGTCAATCAAAATGACCTTGTCAATCTAAATTACCTTGTCAAAATTACCTTGTTATTCACTTTGAAATTCGAGTATAATAGAGTCTAAAATATTGGTTGCCTAGATTCAAAATAAAACAGGGCACAAAAACATACCAACGTGTGAATACAACCAACACCTACTGGGAATTTACGTTTTAAGGTTAATAGTAGATATTTCAATGTTATACAAGTAGATAAGAAAAAAATCACTATTATCTAATGATAATCGGGACTGAACCTTTTTTTCAATGTGTCTGATTATTGAAAACAAGAAAGTACTTTACTTTTATTCTGTATAATTCAACGAAATTTAAAAGCATTTCTACATGAACAGTTAAGGTGGTAGACAATGTGTACTGATGCCTTGTTCATTTATGTCCTTTGTCCTACCTAGGCACACAGTGAGCCGCAGTCATGACCCAGCCTCTCTTGATCAAACTCCCTCCACAGCTGTGGTAGAAGGAGCTGCCAGACTTGTACTGGAAAGACACCTGAGGAGAAGATATGGCACGGACAGAAAAACATGTTAAAATGAGTAAGGAGACGGATTACAAGGATTAAAAATATAAGGAGTTTTAGAACACAGATTTTATGTCACAGGTTGAAATGATACATATTATACATCAATCGATAATCTGCAGCTTAAAGGAAATGTTTCCTGATTGGATCCTTTGTGTTGTTGGGAAAACCACACAGTGCACTGAACTATTGGATCAGTTGTTCAAAACGGATTTTTTCTAAATAATCTTTATAGACATTTTGTTTTACTGAAGCTTAACCCAACAAGATGACTAAGAACCAGTTCATATTTGCAGCTACAGCCTTGAAGCAATTAGAGTTACCTGGCCTGCTCACTTATGGTATGACAACGCTTTCACTTTGGGGTTGCAGGACTTATGGTTTCTTTAGGTGGCATACCCAAGTAGGCCAGCTTGCCACCCCATTTATCTTGGCATTTCAATCAAGAGCACAGCTTTGGGACCGTATATCTTCACCTGTTCCTTTATTAGCATTTTGCAAATCCCTAATCCAACTTATTTTTTGAAGATTGCAGACAGATATAGAATGAGTGTTTTAAAGTAACAGGTATTCAGGCTACAAAAGACGATGAGAAGGCTAATTTTTTACCTGCCAGGGCCAAGAATGAGGATTGGCTACCTCACCACCCACAACTCTCGTCTGAGGTATGTTTTCCAGGTATCTGGTTTGGGGAACCAGACTGCCAGCCAGCACTAGACACATGCCCGGATTACCCAATGGGCATTATGGGCACGGGCCCAGGGGCCCATGCGCACTTGGGGCCCAAGCAAAGGAAAATAAAAAATTACATTTCAGATAATGACACCATGTATAACCAGAGAAAAGGCATGCTGATATTTGTATTCATTTAAATAGAACTATATAATTGGTCAAGCGCAGGTGTGGAAAGCACTGACGTAACAACCCAGCCTCCCGTGCTGAATCGAATGGACTGTGGCGTCAAGAAAATGAGTGAGAGACACGGTTGTACTAAACGCAAACGAAAAAGAGAGAAGGAGAGGAAGGTGTCTTAATTAAGACAGGTTCCATCTATCAAAACATTCTTCAAAAGTAGCCAGGCCCAGTAGGAGAATCGGGGTGAGGAATGTGTGGTAAATCATGACAAGCAAGCTAACCAGGGACACGAGGAGGCTAGTGTTAGCCGCGCAGCACAACCTGCTAGCTTTACCGGTCAGTAGCAGCAGCAGCGAGCAGTGGTTTAATCAGGTGTCTGACCCGACATTGTGGGGGGCAATTGACGAGGATGCACGTGCTGTTCTTATAGGTCGTGGACCTGCTGCCTTTCATAATAGAAAGAGCAAATATCTAGCCCCAACTCGTGATGGGGGTTTGGGTGGTAAGGTGCGCTCCCTTACTTATGATCAGCTGTGCTGTCAACTGCCAAATAGGGAAAAAGTTTCCAGAAACTGGATCGCCTATTCACCATCGACAGGTAATATTTTTTGCTTTGGCTGTATGCTTTTTTCTAACAAGAAAAATACATTTGTTAGTGTTTTTTCTGACTGGAAACACCCCAAACGTGTGCGTGAGCATGAGAAAAGAACAGAGCATTGTAATTGTATGTTATCATTGCTTCTGCGCTCATCTGTCACTGGGAGCGTTACTGTGAACGCTAAACTAGTGCAGCAGCTAGATGGAGAGAAACAGTATTGACAGGAGGTGCTCAAGCGGGATGTGGCTGTCAAAGTTTTTAGGTTAAATTAAATATAGTATTATCAAAAAACAAAAAAACAAGCTGCTTTCTTTTACATTTGATATTTACATTTAGGGCATTTGGCAGACACTTTTATCCAAAGCGACTTAATGTAGTACATTTATCAATATTTGGACAGGTCATACACCAGCAATTGTAATTTGTAAGCAACCAATATTATACCAAAATACTTACTTGTAACGTGTCTACTACCATTCAATCATCAAACAAAGTGCCTAGTGGCCTTGAATAATAAAGTGCTAAATACATAAGTGCAGAATCTTTTAGTAAAAAGTAGAAAGATTAGAAAGAAGAGTAAAAAACATTTGGGGAAGAAACTTAAGTTAAGATTTTTCCAGGTTTTTGACAAGTTGACCTATACTGTTTGCATCCTTTTCCTCACAGAAAGAGGAGAGGAGAAGAGAGAGCGGCAACCCCTGGAGAGTATAGGAGGACAGGACAGGAGAGAGACAGACAGGAATGAAAGATTAATGGGTGTGTGTGTATGTGTTAGTGTGTGAATTATGGAAGAATTTGATTCATAGAACTGGATTGGTAAAGGTGAGGCACTATGTGCTTGCATATGCCAGCTAGTTGCTCACTAGAGGTGGTACCACAGGGTGAGCATCCGGTTTGGCAAATTGACGCAAATGAGAAAGTGCCTTAAACCTGCATTCTATCTGAATTCCAGCTGGGGGCGATACGTCTGGTTGCAAAAGAGCTTGGTTTCTATAATAGTCTGAGAATGAGAGACACGTCTCACTTGATTTATTACCTCAGTAAACGTTATATGGTCTCAGATCTCTAGATTTAAGCTTTCTGCAGCTTATCATGATGTTCATTTTTTAAATTATGGTCTTGTTGATTTTAAAATCGGCGATAAAGCAAAGGGGGCGTTTAGGGCGTGGTTATGGCGTTCGGTTGTACAACAAGACACTCAAAGCAGTTGGCATATCACTTTTTTTCCGGTAAGTAACGTTACATTTTGTCTTACATTATGTTTTAATACTGTTTTTCATTAGCATCTCAATTAATATATGTTAGCTAGCTAGATTACTCCTCCCTCTAGTCTAAAATCGTAACATCCGCAACCAAGATGTCTGCGCCTGTAACGGTAATTTTGATGACCCAAATCAGATCTTAACAAACCAATGGGTAATGTCACACATGGCTCCATCCAGTAATTATACAATATATGGGTGTTATCAGCAAATAGTAACAACAAATTCAAAAACTTGATTGTGTGGGTGGGGGGCCCTACAAGAAATTGTGCCCAGGGGCCTCTGAATTCTTAATCCGGGCCTGACTAGACAGGATACAATATACAGAGCAGTAAAACACACAGCAGTCATTATATTTCTCCTATTTACTCACCTCTGTTCAATATAACACATTACGAGTTCCAATCACCATTAAACAACATTACTTCCTCTCAGGGATGAGCAGTACAGTCGTAGTCAAAAGTTTTGAGAAAGTCACAAGTATTGGTCTCCACAAATTACAAGCATTCCATAAGTGTCAACTTTTTGTCCTAATTTTTCAAGACATGCAATCCACCCTGGCATGCTGTCAATTTATTTCTGGGCCACATCCTGACTGACGGCAGCCCAGTCTTGCATGATCAATGCTTGGGGTTTGTCAAAATTTGTGGGTTTTTGTGTCCACCCGCCTCTTCAGGATCAACCACAAGTTCTCAATGGGATTAATGTCTGGGGAGTTTCATGGCCATTGACCAAAAATGTCGATGCTAGCAGCAATATCTTTGCCTGTGAAACCTTTTTTGTGCAAAGCAATGCAGGTAATCATGGTTGACAGAGGGAGAACAATGATTTTAAACACCACCCTCCTTTTAAAGCTTCCAGTCTGTTATTCTAACTTAATCAGCATGACAGAGTGATCTCCAGCCTTGTCCTCGTCAACACTCTCATCTGTGTTAATGAGATAATTACTGACATGATGGCAGCTGGTCCTTTTGTAGCAGGGCTGAAATGCAGTTGAAATCTTTTTTGGGGGGGATTAAGTTAATTTCCATGGCAAAGAGGGACTTTGCAATTCATTGCAATTCGTCTGATCACTCTTCATGACCTTCTGGAGCGCTAAGGGATTCCCCCCTAAGGGAATCGTACATATGTGTTTTAGTTGCTCCCGTGTGTCTTACGTTTCTCTCCAGTGTGCTTTGTTGTTTTAGTTCCCGCTTGTCCAGTCACATGTTTAATGTCACATGTCCTCATTGTCCTATAGTTTGTCTTGATTACTCATCCAGGTGCAATCATTTATTCATTAGTTATGTATATAAGTCCTGTGTAAGTGTTTGTATGCTGTCGTTTATTGTGGCTATATGCCCTGTTCTATTATGTGAGTGTTGGTGTACTTCTAGTGTCACGTTATTCGCTGTTTTGCCCCTCGCGGCAGTATTATTTTGAGAAGTGTTGTCAGCACAATAAACCAAGCGTTTCCTTTGAATCCTTCGCATTTGTCTCTACTATATCAACACCACTAAATTGTGACATGGAGTATATGCACTGACTTTGGTGAAGATTTGTATTTGGGTCATTCTCAAAAACTTTGACCACGACTGTATTTATGATACATGGATTTCATATACGTATTTCACATACAAGATATTAATATTATAAGTATTTTGTAATTTGTATTTCATAAGCTTGACGAAAATTTATATCTTGTATCAAAATACTTTGGTGTTTTGTATTGTTTTTGTTAAAAATACTGTAAAATACTTTGTGAGAAGTCTACATAATGACATCATAAAATGCTTCTCTATCTGGTGCCTACTAATTTATTCGCCCAGACTTGTTGAGATCATATCAGAGAAACATGTAGGTTGCCAGCTTTCCACTGGTTTTTAGCATAAATTGCTAGAATGTTTTACAGTTCATGATGTTAGGATTTCGTGCATTTTCAAATTGTAAAAACTAAACGCAGACTTCTTTTTCTAACTTCACACTTTGCTCTGTCAATAATACATTCTCAATCATGGCGGATGTCATATTAAGTATATATAATTTCTAAAACAATGGTATGTTGTTTTCAAAACTATTGAAGTATGAATTTGGCCGAAGACTGATTTATTTTACTTGAACAGCACTGCGACCAGAAAAAAGCATGTGTGCTTTTCATCCTCCTTTGCCGAGATGACAGAAAAGTTAAATTTGAAACAAAACAACTGGCTTTTATCATACAAAACGTTATGTACCTAAAGAAATGTGGGAGTTTTCGTTTTGTTTTTCACACAAATAGTTGTTATTTTACAAAGTTGCATCAAACACATTAATCTGCACAAAAGCCATATAACCCATTAATGTAACACTCGCGCTAGCTCGATCCTGCTCTCACATAATTACGTCAAACGATTTAGTAACATAGACAAATTATAGAATTTTGTTTCAATGTTGTACAACATTACATTATAATGCCACAATATGGTGTAACTTGTTAAATGCACACATGTCATTCAGCCTGACTATGGGTTATGCAACTTTTTCTGGACCTTTAGCACGAGGCAGCACATATTGTTATAGGAGTGGATGATAGATAAGTTGAATTATCTACCTTCCCACTTTGCTCTACAGTGACCAGAGCGGGCGCCCGTAAATTTAATCATGGAAGTATGGTTGGTGAGCGTAATCATTCTGTGCATGAGATGACTAAAAGTTATTCTCCCTCGCTGTGTACAGTAATGGCTTTGCTATGTGGGTATAAATGGGCTGGTTACGTTTGTGAGACAATCAGCTGATTATTACTATTGACTGCAAAACAGTAACGTTAGCCTACAGCACAACAGCTCATATTAGCTGTAGGCTCATATTAGCCAGCTACTACGGTGTTAGAAAAAATATGTAGGTAGATTGTTTCATGTGGTTCTTCTCCCTCACTGTGTAGAGTAATGGCTTTGCTATGTGGGTATAAATGGGCTGGTTACGTTCGTGAGACAATCAGCTGATTAGTACTATTGACTGCAAAACAGTAACGTTAGCCTACAGCACAATTGCTCATATTAGCCAGCTAAACTTTTAATAAACTGTTAGAAAAAATATGTAACGTTAGTTTGATTGTTATTTCGAAAGCATGATGAATACCGGAGCGACACAAGCAGAAAGCTCGTGTAAACATCAGTGTGGCTTTTCCCAGATAGAAGTTTCCTGTTTTCTGCTGGACAGGTAAGGCATTTCAACTTTAGCAATGCTAATGAAAACTGTTGTTTGACAATGTAAGCACTGGTTAGAAACTAGCCATAGACACCGTCAGAAGTGATCATATCCCTTATCAGTAGTGTAAAATTATGTAGTTGGATTGTTGCATGTAACTTAGTTCTTTTCACTTGCTGTGTTATGGCTTTGATAGGTGTGGAGAAACATGTTTGTTACGTTCGGGAGACAATCAGCTGATTAGTACTATTGACCGCAAAACAGTAACATTAGCCTACACCATACAGCATAACAAAATATTAGCCATCTAAACCTTTGCTACCATGTTAGAAAAAAATATGTAGTTGGATTGTTTCATCTGGTTCTCCTCTATGCTGTGTAATGGCTTTGCTATGTAGGGAGAAATGTGCTGGTTACGTTCGTGAGACAAACAGCTGATTAGTACTATTTACTACAAAACTGTAACATTATTCTACAAAATAACAGCTCATATTAGCCACTAAACCTTTAGTACCCTGTTAGAAAAAATATGTCATGTTAGTTGGATTATTATTTCGAAAGCATGATGAAGCCAGACGAATACGGGAGTGACGCAGGCAAAAATCACTGGTAACCATCAGTGTGCCTTTTCCCAGATAGAAGGCTCTTATGAAGGGAACATGTTTTCAAAACAACTTTTTCTTATCTTGTACTAACTAACATGGAAACAAGCTAGGTAAAGTCAGTGAAAAAAAAACTAACTAAATGATGAACAAGTAAAAATAACATTTGAAATAACATGGTTTTACTGAATAATTAAGTACATATAATTTCTTAATATCTCTATATAAAGAAACCTCATTGCTTGACTATCTACTCTGTTGTCTCAGATGATGACATATTTTATCCTACGTCGGCCACCGTAGCTTAGCTTTTGTGTTTGCAAAGGGAGGGGTAGGAAGTGAGTGAATGGCTGCTCACAATCAATTCACAAATCATTACACTAGATGTCACTAAAAATTACACACTGAACCTTTAAATGAACATAGTCAAACATCAACATGGGAAAAGACAGACATCTTTAATTACAATTTGGAGATTGATTAACATTTTAACATCCATGGCAACATATAGTATCTACATAAAAGCAAAATCAATTGGGTGGCAATGGTCTTATGAGTACACAATTATATTTGGCCAATCAAACTGGCAAACGTCTGAAGAAAAGTCTGATTATGAATCAACTAATTAACTCTAAACACCTGCAAAAGATTTCTAAAGCTTTTACAAACTTCCAGCCTGTTTCATTACTCAAAACAGCAATCATGGGTAAGACTCCCGACCTGACTGCTGTCCAGAAGGCCATCATTGACACCCTCAAGCAAGAGGGTAAGACACAGAAAGACATTTCTGAACAAATAGGCTGTTCCCAGAGTGCTGTATCAAGGCACCTCAGTGGGAAGTCAGTGGGAAGGAAAAAGTGTGGCAAAAAACGCTGCACAACGACAAGAGGTGACCGGACCCTGAGGAAGATTGTGGAGAAGGACCGATTCCAGACCTTGGATGACCTGCGGAAGCAGTGGACTGAGTCTGGAGTACAAACATCCAGAGCCACTGTGCACAGGGGTGTGCAGGAAATGGGCTACAGGTGCCGCATTCCCCAGGTCAAGCCACTTTTGAAT